>JAKOGI010001867.1:0-170821 GCA_029747015.1 Carnegiea gigantea
CTATCTATCTATATATCTATCTATATATATATATATATATATATATATATATATATATATATATATATATATACATACACACATATGCATCTATATATATATACATATATATATATATATATATATATATATATATATATATATATATATATATATATATATATATATATATATATGTGTATACATATACATATATATATATGTGTGTGTGTGTGTGTGTGTATGCACAATAAGACATTTTGACACCGCTGTCTCTCGACACAATGGGACAGTTTAGCAATATCACTGGTGCCTGGCACAATGGGATGTTTCGGCACTATTTACTCCCTACTCAATTGGGCATCAGCGACAATTATCACGACAAAGGTTGGTGGACGCCAAATCTCAGGGCCCTTAGGGACCAGGTTTCGATTTCACATCATCGGCCACCATCACTGGGACAGTTGGCGGATGCCAAATCTTTGGGCCCTCAGCTGCTAAGTTTGTATTTCACATCATCAGTCACCATCACCATACGGGTTGGTAGGTGTCAGATCTTAGGAGCCTTTGTGGTGAGGTTCGGGCATCACATCATCACTTCCAAATAGGTAACTATAAGGGAAGATCTTTACTTTGACCTTCACATTACTCCGGCTCGACCAAAGTGGGGCTAACTGTAGACGCTAAAAATGAAATCTTATTTTAATTTTCCAATGATCAAAATCATACTCCAATTTATGTACTTGGAGGCCCAGCACGGTGATCCTTAATCCAAGTCTAAAACAAAAACAAAGAAGGAAAAACAAAAGGCTAATAGAGTCCAAAAAGTCTAAATAGGCCCAAATTGATAGTGTTGGGCGTCTAGTTAATATTCACCATAGGAAGCATAAAATTAATGAATTTAAGTATCAATATTCTTCATTGGATAAGCTTTCTAATGATATATTATGTACCAATACTCGATAAGCAACGGAAAATATATACGTTGAATATTAGGCTTATGCTGAAAATGACATATGTTCGCTATTTTACTTATATCTTTTTTCGCACTTATCCAAAAATTATGAAATTAGTGTCATTGGAAAATATACCCAATAAGATTTCGGGGGAAAAAAAAAATAGGTCGAATGACAAAGTTATGACCAAAAGTAATTGCAACCCAGCCTAGCCTAGAAAACCTGGCAGGCTTTTAGCTCAGCCAGGAACCAGGTCGAGTTCCTCAACAGGGAACCGGCCGAGATCCTTCATTTTCCTTCTCTTCTAAAGTGTGTTTAATTAATTAGAATCCTACCTGGACTAATTCTCTTGTTTAGATTAACCTTAATGGGACTAAGATTAGGTCTTCTTTCTCTAAATGAATTCAAACTATCCTCTGAACCACTATTAAGAGGGCGCTACCCCCTATGGTTAGAGAATCATTAGTCATTTGAAATTAGTTAGGCACAAGAGGTCGTCATTGTGAGAGTTGAAAAATTATAAGAGACTCCACAAATTTGAGAAGCCAAATCTTGAATCTCTTATTGAAAGTGTTGAGAATTAATCACTTTGTTGGTTGCCTAGGTAAATCAGGTGGGTTGTCCTGAGAGCAAAATTTAATCTTTCTCCTGTCATTTCTTTTATTATTTTTGATTTCACCATTCCAAAGTTGGACTAAAATTATATCTTTTGAGTGATTTGATATGATTTATACTAATAAGATGCATGATTGTATGATAGTATAATTAAAAGCTTTTATTTCCCACATTGAATAAGAGAGGCTGCCAGTAATGATGGGTAATAATGTAATGCATTGCATCACATCATCGCACTGTTGCCCTCGAATTTAGACCCTGGGCCCGAGACTAAGGTGCCCCCACATTACGGATTGCTTAGGGGCCTTTGAAAAGTTTTTTGAAGTAAAATCAATTTGTACCTGCAGTTATCCCTATCGGTATGATTTTCTTCGGATGGTAATATGGTTTGTAAGTTCTCCTGAAACTCACTGGCGACTCTACTAATTACATAATTATTTTTGCCTTTTTATTCTTTTTAAAATTTCACTCTTTTTTTTATCTTAATTTCGACAGAATAGTCTTGATCCAAGATAATAAAGCTATTTAGATCAGGAGTTGGCTCCTGCTCTAGCCCAGGCACCCGATTAGGTTCCTGGATTAGGTAGCAGCCAACCAGCCACTGCCATTAATCAAAATTAGGCAATTGGGCCTGATTCTAGCCTAGGAACTCAGTCGGGTTCCTGGATTAGGATCTGGATCCAGTTCCTTGATCCAACCCTACAAATTTGCCAGTTTTTTAAACAAATAAAAATAAGAAGTTAGTTTTTCTGAAAAAATAAATAAAAGTAAAACACCCACCAAAATGAATTTGAACTATTCATGGGGGATCACACCCTCAGGAGGTGGATCTTTACAGTGGCGACTCCATTAGAAAAAGCCGATTTGCAGTGTGGAAAGGGAGAAAACTAATCATGTTTGGGTAGTCTTTAGGTAATCCACATTGATTTCATTATGGGCTTAGAAAATCGATATCAATTAGGTATCAGTTGAGCGTCAGCTAAACACCAGAAATTAGAGACAATTGAAGAGTCACTAGAGATTTCGGGAGCTGTGCCCTGCTTGGTCCTCCGATACGCTTGAGGTTCCGTAGCGCGTTATGAGCAGAAATTAGAGAGGCAAAATTCAGAGTGATATACTAAGAGCATTAAGAGCGAGATTGGTTGACTCGAAAAAAGATGCCACTCTATTAGATTTCTAGGTAAATTGGGTGGGTTATCTTGAGGGCGTAATGTCCATTCCTTCTATCCCTTTACTTCATCTCTTTTTATGATTTCTGATTTCTAATTACTATTATTTGTTAGTTAGGTGTTTGTTGCCCATTACGATGATTGACTAACTTGGATTTTCTAAGTATGAAGGCAATTTGTTTGCTTGAGTACCCAGTTAGGCCTTTTTCTAAGTTAATTCCATCATCTTTTAAAGCACTAGTAACAAATGGCCCTCCGAATCCATTTGCGCTTCCACCTATCAATCGCATCGTTTGTTTTGGATTAGCATTGTGATACTTTCTAGCCTACTCACAGTTCAACCAATCAGATATTTTAGAAGAGATTGTGTTTCAAGTTAATCAGCACAATCCAAAAGATGAAGATAAGCAGGACAACTCCAGGATGAAGAAGGAGGAGAAGAGATGAGGTGTCACTATTCATTGATAATTTGCCAAATAACATGTACAACTTTTTCTTAATTCACATCTTCAACCACTTTGGAAGCGCGATACATATTTATATTCCCCTATCTTGGAAATTATTAAGTCAGCTCTAGAGATAAATGAAATAGGGCAAAAAACTACATTTATTGAGACCCCTCAAGTGATTATTAGCAGCCTAAAGGAAACATGTGCCTCTTCAACTGATCTCTTTCATATTCCCATTCAATTGGACTTAAAAGTTCATGATATGTTGGAAAAAAATAAATCCAACAAGGAGGTTAGAAAGAAGCAGACAAAGCTGAAGATCACCAAAACAACTCATGCCAAGAACAAGTCAAGCAGCAGTTCGCTAGTGAAGACAGAAGAGGCTGAGCTGTTGCTATTTTGGATATAGCAAAGATAGTAAGGGTTAGAATCAGAGAGCAAGAATCCAAGGTTGTGAAGGTCATAGATAAGAAGCTGAACCCTAAGAAATAAAAATCACTTGAGATTTGGCAGCTGGAATCAAATAAAATTAGTTACAAATCAAAAGCTGCGTTTTTGTGATATCTTCCTAAGATTTTTGATCAGTGGTTTCAGAATTAGATATTTATGACTCGTCTTGGTGGTTGCATAGAGCATGTGCATGAAGAGAGATGTAATGTATCTGTTTCAAGCATTTAAGAGTTGGTTTGCATTATCAAGGCAAGACTATCTTATTGGATGAAAGCATGGCTAGATGGGGCCTATCACAGATGCAATTATATACAGAGAGGGTTGGAATTTATCACATATTGGCTTGGTGATTTGTTTTTGCTATGGCCCATTACTATTTAATTTGCTTCTGGTGCTCAATGTCTTTACTTAGCTTACTTTTCTTACCCTGGGCTTGGACTTGGTGAGATGATTTTAGTAGTGATTTTGTTTTGTATTTGCTTCATCAAGTTTATTTGCTGGTTGTATCTTGGTTATTTGCATGAACGTTTTGCATGCCTTTATGTTGTAACAATTATAGAAAAAAAATGTGAATTTTATAAGCATTATGTTAGACAAATAGGACTGACCTAGAATGCGGAATTATCTGTCAGAAATAGTCCACATTGACCTAGATATGAGGCAGCTACTAGAGTCGCCCTTAGGGTGTCCACGACCTAAACCCAAAGCCCAGCGAGGATGGCAGGCAATCGTGAGGGGAGGGGAGGAGAGTGTGAGAGATTTTTAGTCTTATGGTTGTGTCATCTATGGTTGACCCCCAAAAACCTCCTTTTATAGGTTAAGGGGGGCAGATAGGGTTGTTGCCCTAGGCAACACTTCGTGGCCGTCAAGCCTAACTAAATAGGCCCTGTTAATAGCTCCCACTCGGCCACGAAGGCCGCAAACACATGCTCTTCATGAATCACCACTCCTCATGCTTCATACTGAGAATAGGATGTGCGACCGAAAAGTAACAAGTAGTGCTATATTAAGTTACCATCTAACTAACATAACACATCATAAAATATGATACCCCAAGCCATCCTAAACATCATCAGTGGCATTTTCAATCCCTTATATCATGATATATCATATGATTATATACTCAATATACTTGCCCGGGCTGATATTGGTGATGACGGATAGACTTTTTCTTAAACACTCATGATATTGCATCGTAGCTTAATTGCTTTTTTAACATGTTCACGTTGAACCGTATACATCGTGGTTCTTAAGAAACACATTAAAGTAGCAACATTAAGCCTTGACTTCGTATCATAGTTTTAAGTCAAAGGGTCATAGTCTACTGGGTCACACTGTGACAAGGGATAGAGAGGTCAATTGTCACTCCGTATATGGTCATTTTTAAGCACACACAGTATGACATGTGTGTCATGACATAGCTCCCACTCGCTTAGGATCGTCACTCTATATGCCATTCAAATCGCCAGTCTAGATTTTTATCCAAAAAATCTAACCTGACCTACTGGATTAACATACTAAATGCAAATCTTGACACTTAGGATTTGGCTTTTAAGGCTTCAATATGAAATCGTGTTTCATATTCGACTCCCTCGAGTCTCATCTTAGACTTACTAAGGCGACTATTTCTCATTCATACACTTGTAGTATGAGTAATAAATATTGCATACCTAGTGCCAATATGATTCTGTCTCATCCTACCCGCTACTGAAGCGTCAGGGTGATTGCCTGTGTGACTAGGCCAATCAGAAGCATGTGACATTTCAACATGTCTAACAAATAAATCACAAAACATTTAGAAAAAGAACTTTCAATCTTTATTTCATAAATGCTCATTACGAGAAGAACGTATCTGTCATACACAACAAGATTCTATCCAAAAACTAAATTTTGCGAAGCCCTAGACTCAACGAATGTGCTTGGAAAGCATTTCTAGGAATCGACTTAGATAATAGATCATCGATCATCTTGTTAGTGGGTATATACTTGATAGCAACCTCCTTTGTCTTTATGGCGTCTAGCACAAAGTGATAACGCCTCTTGATGTGCTTGATCTTCCGATGGAACTTCGGATCTTTAGCGAACTGGATGGCAGCTGTGTTGTCACATAACATTTCTATAGGATTATTAACTCTAGGAGTAAGGTTAAGATCCTGGAAGAATCTCCTAAGCTACATTGCCTTCTGCGTGGCTAGGCTCCCATGCAACATACTCTGCCTCCATGGTCGACAGACCTATGCAGTCTTGCTTCTTATTGCATCATGATATGGCTCCTCCACCCAGAGTGAACACATATCTTGAGGTTGACCTGGACTCATCTGGGTCACCACCCCAATCGACATCTAAATATCCTCTCAACTTAAGGCGCCCGCCTTGATAGCATAGGACCAAGTTGCTTATACCATGAAGGTAGCGCATGATTCTCTTAACGGCTTATCAATGAGATTGTCCTGGGTTTCTTTGGTAACGACTTACCAAACCAACCGCAAAGCAAATGTCCAGCAGTGTACATAACATGGCGTACATTAAGCTTCCTACAGCACTAGCATAGGGGACATTGCTCATGGCCTCCTTTTCTTTGTTTGTTTTTGGGTATTGGTCGAGGCTTAAGGTTAAACCCTTCTCAACTGAAGTGTCTACGAGTTTGGAATAATGCATATGGAATTGTTCTAAGACTTTCTTGATATATGTCTCCTAGCTCATACCTAAAAGTTTCTTAGGACGATTCCTTATTATTTTCACGCCTAGAACCTACCTGGCTTCACCCATGTCCTTCATGTCAAAGACGGAGAACAACCACTTCTTAGTGGCTTCGATCATCTTCAAATTGTTCCCAACCAGTAGTATGTCGTCAACATATAGGGGTAAGGAATATGATCCCCCCGATTGACCTTTTAACATACCCACAGTGGTCCTCCGAAACCATGGATAAGCTAAACAAAGTTATAATTTTTATGGAATCTTAAGTACCAAGACTGGAAGACTGCTTAAGACCGTATATGGACCTTTTAAGACGACAGACCTTGTCCTCTTGTCCCTTTAATACAAAACCAATGGGTTGGTCCATATAGATCTCTTCCACAAAGCTACCATTAAGGAAAGCAGTCTTTACGTCCATTTGAAATAATTCTAGGTCCAAATGGGCAACCATGGATAGGAGTAGCCGAATAGAGGCAAATCTCATCACAGGAGAAAATGTCTCCTCATAGTCTACACCCTTAATTTATGTAAACCCTTTCGCCACTAAACGGGCTTTGAACTTATCGATCGAACCATCTGTCCGATATTTTATCTTAAAAACCCACTTGTTTCCAATAGACTTACGCTGGGGTGGAAGATCAACAAGTTTCCAAACCTTGTTTCTTGCCATTAAGTCCATCTCATCTCTCATAGCATCCATCCACTCTTTGTGATTGCCTCTAGATAAGAGGTAGGCTCCTCAACTTTCAAGGGAGTGCATAAGAATATTTCCTCTTCGATTAGAAATATCATCGAGGAATTCTTCCACGCTCACTCCTTCGAAGCCTGGGGTCTTTATTGTTTGTTTGCCTAGGTGCTCCCCCTTTCTCTAAGAGGTGTGGGACCCTGATTATGTGGAGACTTGCTCCCACTATCCCTCCGGGGCGTAGGATCTTGAACATGTGGACTAACTGCATGTTCAGGAACTGGAGATTGAGGACAGACCTCACTCGCAGGTTGACTTTCCTCATGTATAGGAGATCGAGGATGAATAATGGTTGGATATTTTGTTGTAACTCAAACAGTTCGACATCCTTCTTCACCTCACCAATGTTCCGGAAACATCCTCGAGAAATCGTCATTGTAGGAATCTATTTCTGTCATGCCACTATTTGGATGTTCCTTGTACATCACATATCCTTTAGATTGTGCAGGATACCTAATAAACACCATTTTGGTGGCTCTTGGACCAAGTTTTTCATGTTTGTGGGTTAGGTTATGCATATAGCCGGCCGAGCCCCATGAGCGTAAATAGTCCAAGGATGGCTTCTTACCAAACCATAACTCATATGGTGTGGCGGTACACTCTTATTCGACACACGGTTAAGGATGTAGGCTGCCATAAGCAGTGCATCCCCCCAAAAACTGATTGAGAGGTTAGCATGTGCCATCATTGACCTGACCATATCAAGGAACGTACGATTCCTGCGTTCCGCAATACCGTTCTGTTGTGGAGTGCGTAGAATCGTTAGCTATCTTTGTATGCCTTTTCTCTTACAGAACTCCTTGAACATATCAGAGAGGTATTCACAACCTCGATCAGTTCGAAGGATCTTAATCCTATATTCCAATTGAGTCTCTACTTCTACTACGAAGCATTTGAACACATCGAGTGCCTCGTAGTAATGAGATAGTGGGTACACATACCCATATCGTGAATAATTGTCTATGAGAGTAATGAAATAGATGGCCCCATGTTGTGCTTTAATGTTCATAGGTCTGCATATGTCTGAGTTGATTAATTCTAGGGGACTAGATGCTCTTGAGGCCTTACTGAAATGCTTCATTGTTACCTTTCTAGCTAAACATGACTCACACCTAACCCTAGTGAGTCGGTCTAGAAGATCTTCTTTAGCTAGCCTATTTATCCTATCTTGGCCCACATGGTCAAGTCTAGCATGCCACTTAACAGATTTAGAATTGGAGTCAAAATACGAAACATAAGCAAAGGATATATTATTATAGTTATCATCCAAATCCAAAACAATGAATCTCCTTTCAAAGTTGCTTGGTCAAACAAATTACCATTATAGAACAAATCTACACCGTCTAGACGAAAACCAAAAGTAAAACCTAATCTTGCTAAAGAAACATAAGAAACTAAGAAGCATTGCACCCTAGGTGCATAGAGGGCGTCACGAAGAAGTAGCTTGTTTCCTCAACGAAGTTTGAGCTGGTATATTCCTACTCCAACGACATCTTCTTCGCTGCCGTTCCCCAGTACGACAGTCCGTGAACCCACCGGATAGCGATGGAACTCGATGAATCCAGCCACATCCTGAACTATGTGCTTTGTTGCCCCCGTGTCTACAATCCATTGAGGAAGAGAGTTAGCAACGAATGCATGGAAACAAACATATAATTCAGGAGTTTTAATGGAAGTAGGTACCTTAACTGGCTCAGGATAAGAGCGAAATATTTCTTCTTTCTATAGTTATAGCACTTCACACATGCCATATCCTTAGCTTCATTGCCCTTAACCTTATGCTTCTTGGTAGTACCACCATTGGAGCGAGAGTTCTGAGGAGGACGGGGGCCCTTCTTAGGTTTCTTACCACGGTAAGGTTTCCTGCCTTTGGGCCCCTGGCAACGAATGCCACAGTAGGAGGCGCATATAATTTGAAGCACTCTTCCTCCATTCCGAGGTGTTTAGAGATTACCTCGAAGGTCTTGATGTACTCACTGTGTGTTATGAATACTTTAAAACTCTTCTAATGTTCATTGTCACTGGGAAAAGCTCTAATCACATTTAGGACCTGTTCTTCCTTAGAAACCTCTTGCCCTGCGGCCTTAGGGTCTTGAACCATCGTACTCATAGTTCGAAGGTGTTCGGAGATACTACGACTAGAGTCAATAGAATACTGTATCTATTTTAGCTGCAAGGTACGCAATATTGTAGCAGATGTCTACCCGAATCTAACCTTAAGCTGCATCCACATGTCCTTAGCAGTGTAGAAGTGTTCAAACTCACCCAGGAGATCGTCCTACATGCAAGACAGTATAGTGTAGCATGAAGAACGTTCGCGTTTGAACCATGCTTGGTACACCTTTAGGTTTTCTTTGTACTGCTCAGTTGCAGTAATATCTCTACCTTGTTCATCTTTTTCAGCCGGAGCAGTCATAAAAGAGGTCAAGAGGTCCAACATGTCATCATTATTTAAGTAGAGCTGGACTTTCAGATGCCAGACGTCGTAGTTTAAACCATCTAGTTTATCATTAGATTGCATGCAACCTATCATATTTCTAACTGCCATATCTGAAAGTATATACTTATTTGTTAGACATATTGTTTTAATAGTTAAATTATCAAGAAGACCCCATCATTCATAATATACGTTCGCAAATTTGCCTAAACTCATAATCATCACATATAGATACGAACTTTGGAGATCCTTTAATTTAATTATTAACTTAACTTCATAAAGTTTTTGCTAAACTGATTTACATTTTAATCTAGTTACTACCACGAAGATATTCAATTTTAATCACGTAAATATATATTTACATGATTTTTATGAAACTAATTCATTTAACATAACTTCATTTTGTTTTAATATATTTAACACAAAGTTATATAATCAACTTTAAAATTTCATACTATTAATGATAATAATAATATAAAATTAAAAAAATAGAGAGAATATAATTCATCAAAAGAAATAAACATATGACCAACACATGGTCATATTCAACATATAGAATGAATTAATATGAGCAAATATTCAATGAACCAAATCAAAACAGAGATGACGTTAGCCCAAACGAAAACAGCCTGAACCAAAATTCGAGCCGAATAAACTGGCCCATAATGCCAAAAAGAAAGAAAACAAGACCCCCTTTACTCCTATTTCCTTTTAAAAGGCACAGCCCAAACCGAAATTTTAAAAATTTTTGGGCCGAATAGAGATCCAAAAACTAAATGAAGGAACCGACCCAGCCCTTTCTTAAAAAAAAAATTGGTATATATAAGTGAGACTTCACTCACTTATCTTAACCCTAAGTCTACTCTCTCTCCTCTCTATCTGCTTCTCGAGTTCTCTCTCTCCTTTCGACTTTGCACCGCCATGGCCATGAAAGGGAGGAGCACCGAGCTCCTTCTCATTGTTCCCCTCCAAAACTGACTTCCACGGTGGTTTTTCCGCAGCCACCGTGCCTCAAAAAACCCAAGGGATGAAACGACCGCTGCCCCTCGCCGACCTTGCAAGCCCCACGACTTTGTCTACTCACTAACTGACAAAAACACCACCGTCATAGTGTAGATCGGCCGCCAAAGAAGCGCCAGAGGTCGTCCATGCTCTAAACGCACCACCTCTGTGACGGCGCGTGATGCACACGCGCGGCCTAGGGCGTCTTTTTCGTGGTGTTTCTACCGGGAATGAGTAGATCAGTAAGGTTTAAGGACTATTGGAGGAAGAAAACGGTCAAGGCCAATTTTCGTCGGCGACGCGTGACTCACACGCGCTGCCCGTCCACGGTGTTTGATGGGTACGAATCCAAATCTAAATCTTTTCTACCCTTTGTTTTCCGTTTAGTCGAGGTCAAGTTTCAGGCACAGAGGGTGATTCGGGATTAGGGTTTTTGGTCTAATCGCCATGTATAAATGATAAACATGCTAATGTTTATCTCTGTTTAATTAAACAGCCGCAAAATATATTAGGGTTAGGAATTTCAGACCTGGGTTTTAATAATCTCATGTTCGTGAATACGATTTATCATAATAGCACTTAGAATCATGATTTTGATGCATAATAGCAATTATCAACTAATTATTATTGTGTCTCTTATGTATCAATCTGGGCAGGATTAACATATAATCTCATAAAAAACACATAAAGAATCATGCTTTCAACACTTAAACAGCGCAATTGCTAATATTAAAACGAACTAATCAGAACAGTTCAATCCTTGGCGAAATTTAATCGCAGAGGCATGCTTGGCAGAATGGAAAAACATCTCATCAAGTAGGGCATAGTATGTAAGAATCAATTTGGCAGAGATTAGTGCATACATAGTCGCATAAATTGCAATTTGGGGTCTATTTTATCAATCTCGATTATGCCAAATTTGAAAAACAGAAACATTCATCTATTAGTTCAACTAAAGTTGCAATCTCTTGTTCTGGGCATAAAATACACCATAATCACAGAAGCATGCTTTTTTAGTTGCATAATTATGAAAATTAGGCAATTAATCATATGAACAAGCATGCTTTAACAAATCAGGTCTGACAGATTATCAACCTATTAATCAAGGCTAATCCGAACAATTAAGGCTCTGATGCCACTATTAGACAAATAGGACTGATCTGGAATGCGGAATTATCTGTCGGGAATAGCCCACGTTGATCTATATGTGAGCCAGTTACTAGAGTCGCCTTTAGGGTGTCCATGACCTAAACCCGAAGCCCAGCGATGATGGTAGGCAGCCATGAGGGGAGGGGAGGAGGGTGTGAGAGATTTTGAGTCTTATGGTTGTGTCATCTATGGCTGACCCCCAAAAACCTCATTTTATAGATTATGGGGGGCAGCTAGGGTTGTTGCCCTAGGCAACGCTTAGTGGCCGTCGGGCCTAACTAAATAGGCCCGGTTAACACATTAAATGCTTTAAATAGATAACGGATCAAGGGAAGAAGTAAAGTTATAAAACGACAAATGCAACCCCAAAAGTCCCCAAGAGTTAAGACTTTGGATGATCTTAACTAGGGTTAGGCAATTAGCTATGTTGGGTCAGATTTTACACATTAATGAGCTAATAGGCTTCTTCTGCCAAATCAATTCAGAATCGATTTAGTTGGGACCTATCTGAAAATGGAGTGAACTTACGCAAAAGTTTTCCTATTTTCATTGTTGTTATTAAAAGTCATTGGTGGTATAGTTTTCGTCAAGTTTAACATTTTTTTTTTTTTTTTGGGGATGGACGAGGGTCTGGGCTAAGAAAATTAGGCGCCTCTTTTTACAAGGGTATGCCAAATTCCATCTGCAACCAGAATATTACTAAAGTTTGGAGAGGTTGATAAAATCCGTAAAATACTTGAATTGAGCAAATGCCAAGTCAACAATGATATTGCATCTAATAATTGGTGATTGATGAGCCTAATAGACCTAATCGATTGTTGTACTCTAAATGGCCCAGCTTATATTAGGCTATTAGCCCTATCTGTCATTGACTCAACTCCTTATTAACAGTATTCAACTAGGCTGACATGTTCAACTAATGAATTACAAGCCGACAGCCCATTCTCACCCCTAGTGCATGTTTATCATCATCTATAAAAGGCGAAAATAATAGAGATTAGCATATACATGGCAATATCATTGATCCAACCGCATGAACTGGGCGCCTCTGGCTTCTCCAGCCATCTAAATATTATAAGCTGCAGCCATTTCAGTCAACAGGTGTGAGGTGGTGGAATGGCTCTGGGAGTGCCTCGGCTTCCTCTTGATCTTCAGCTCGACCCGAAATGGGGACAAATTCCAAAGCCGCTTTCCTGTTTTTGTCTTCATCATTTCCTACTTTTTTAATTCATTTTGCCTTAAAGTTTAATAACCTCTTTTGCCTTCTTTTTGTATTACTTATACATTGCAATGTTGTTTCTTGTATATAACAAGTTACCTTCTTGCAGCAAGACTTAACTTTAATCAATATTTTATGATAAAAGGTAACAATTTCAAATTAAATACAAACTAAACATACTCTAAGAGCATTTCCATCCAGAGTTTCAGTTTGTGGAACTCCGATCTGTCACATTAGCAAAAGTTCCACAATTCTGAAACTTGCATTCTTTCACTTTTCTAACCCATAGAACTCAATTGTAATCATCCAATAAAAATATTTATCATGGACCCACCTTATAACATACAACCTATTTTTTAAATTATTTAAAAATTATATACTACTCCACCAAAAAAGAAAAAAAAATTGAAAAATGTCAAAAGTTGGCCCGTAGAGAGAAAGGTATGCCCAGTCTCCCCGCATGGCACTCTTCTCTTTCTCCTCTCATATTGCGACACATGGCATAGGGGGGCCCGCGTTCTTGCTTTCCATACTTAGCTGCGAATGCTCTAAATGCTCAGTGCACATATGATCAATGGTCCTTATAAAACTAAAATACTTACCAAGGTGAATTTAGAGCAGATATCATTACTCAATAATTATTTAAGTTATTGCTCATTAAATGTTTAAGCGAAAATCACATATATGAGACAAATAGTAGTAGTGGTAGTGGTGGTGGTGGTGGTAGTGGTGGTGGTGGTGGCAGTAGTAGTAGCAACAGCAGCAGCAACAGTAGCAGTAGCAGCAGCAGCAGTAATAGCAGTAGTAGCAGTAATAGCAGTAGCAGTAGTAGCAGCAGTAGCAGCAGTAGCAGTAGCAGTAGTAGTAGAAGCAGCAGCAATAGTAGTAGTAATAGAAGCATAGTAGCAGTAGCAGTAGCAGTAGCAGCAGTAGCAGCAGCAACAGTAACAGTCGTAGTAGCAGTAGCAGTAGTAGTAGAAACAACAACAACAACAACAATGGTAACAATAACAATAGCAGTAGTAGTCATAGTAGTAGGAATAGTAATAGTAATAATAAGTGAGTATAATACAAATATAATCTAACTCACTATATATATATATCATAGCTCATTGAATATATGTCATAGCTCACTAAGAGATGTAGTACAAATAAGTGAAATATAAATTTTTCAAGTATTTGCTCATTAAATGTATATTATAGCTGCCCACAACTTACTGTAAACAATTCACGACAAAGTCGGAGTACAAGTTAATGAAAATTTATAAGTACATTATTTTTGTACATTTGAATAATTTTATATTTTAAATAACCAATACATATATTATAAGACTTTAGAAGATGAATATAAAGTATTATTCACTAAACATGTATCGTGACTCACCAAAAGTTGTAATGTAGCTAACTAAAAAAATATGATACCTTAGGACATGAACAAGAATTTGTATGTGCTCACTATAATTGTGTATTATATTGTTTCTTCACTCCTTTTTTTTTTTTTAAATTATAATAGTTAGATTACTCACTAAACCATGTCTATCACCATGTATATCTTATAACTCACTAAATAAATATCAATCATTAGAATGTAATTTTTTAAAAAGTTTTTACACACTAAATATATAACATAGGTCATCAAAATATTATATCAAAACCCACTAAAAATACATAGCACAACTCATTAAAATTTTTCAAGTATCTATTCTAAAATTTGAGTTCAACAAAAGATATACGATAACAACTCAAAAGATTGTAATGTACATCTCACTAAATGTATACTGAAAAATACAATACAATTCACTAAACAATATTATGCCTCATTATATAAATTAGAATGTGTATGTGCTCCCTAACAGAAAAAAAGGGTTCAAAAGGGTAGAGAAATAGAAAAATAATTATCTCAAAATTAAAAAAATAATGAGTGGCCCAAACAAAAGAATTACTGACACTTAGGTCCCTAAGTTTGATAGTAATTATTTTTAGGCCCATACATTTTCAAAACTAATTTTGGGATACCCTATATTTTCAGATAACTAATTTTTAGGCCTTTTTTCTTATTATTTTAGTCTTTAAATTTTTAGAAATTGTAGAATAGTCCCTGATATAGAAAAAACGTGCAAATAAGCAGTTTTTAGGGGTTTTTTTAGGAAATATGCTTCTTTTAACTGATTTAACTTCTTATAATGACTTTACTGGTACTAATAATCATAATCTACTACTTATGTCTTATATATTATACTTTTTGTGGTTATAGACCCACCATACTTAGCAAAAATAATTAAAACTTAATTAAAGAGGTTTGACCGTTACCTGAACTTAGTCGGCGTTGGACTTCAGCGTTCCTTTAGCTTCCTGTTTACAGAGATTGCTAATCTTAATCCCACATTTCTTAGATCAGGCGTAACACAGATCTGTTTCGTTTCCTACCTCAAACTGTAATCACTAATCAAGTTTTAAGTATTTTAAATAATAGTGATACTTTAATCAAGAAACTATAATATTTAAGATATAAGGTTCAAGTGAATAACGTTTTCTACTAGGAAACTTCTTTTACTGAAAGCTTGAAAGTGCAAATATTACAATGGAAAGTTTTGAAGAGGGACTTGAACTAGGATCATTAAAGATGCTTGCTCATAGAGAAATGGAGAATCTCGACTTCTCTTTTGTTCAAAAATGCTCAAATGACCGCGTCCCTTCTCAGCACTCTACATCTCCTTTTATAGAGGGTTGGGGGTACATAGGATGCCCTAATGGTTACAATACATTCTGATTTTTCACATAGCTACAGTACTTACGACTACAGTAGAGTACTTTGTTTTATAAACCAAACACTTATCAAGATAGTACAATAATGGGGTAGCTACGTTTTAGAACTTTTAATGATAACAAGACTAGCCATCATTATTGAGATTCTGTATGCCTTCATCTCTAATTATATCTTCCAGACCATCATTATCTAGATAATCATCAAAATCTTCATCTAATTGAAGATGCTCTAGATCCCATTTTTCAAATAACTGAAAAAGATATTTCTTTTTCTGATAAGAACTTTCCAACTCCAACGTTAAAGAGATAATCAAAAATATCTTCTGACACTGCTCATTTCACCTTCATGTATTCTTTAAACTCATTACTATAGGCGAAAATAGTGTTTTCACAATGCATTAATGTTTTTCCCTTTTTAATTAATACCTAACATTGATAATAAATATTGAAAAATCCAATAGCTCTTGCTAAAGCAGGATCAGTAACTAGATGCACTGGTCGTTCAGAAACCCGTTCTTGTCGTTGATCATCGAGATCATCGTAATCAATGATCTGAATAAGATAATGGGCTGACTTGGCTTTTCCATTTTCGTATTCTATTAATGTGCTATACACTTCCAAATTTAGGCATCTTCCAACTGGAATTTTTGTTGGACAATCAGGAGATGTAAGATTCCAAAGGATTCTTCGGAACATGCATTACTGAAATTTTGTTAGTCTTGAGAAAATTGGGAACTTTGGATCTGGAATTTCTATAAAGTAAAGTACCATCCCGTATTCAAAGGCTTTAATGATGGGGTCATTTGGAGAGATTGAATTTGCTGGGAAACTAATACCACCAACTCCAGACTTATCGAAAAAATAGATAGTTGTACCCCAAGACTCCCATATATCATAGGAATAATGATAATAAAAGTCATTGTAGGCTGCAGATCACTCATTAAACCATTTTTCTTGAACATAAGAACTTATTTTTTCTCAGATATCATAGGGATATTTAAGTTAATTAACTTGTAACTCTAAAAGGAAAAATCTTTGGGCTATTAGGTAGGTAGTAGATAGTAGACCAAAACATGATTTACTTTTTGTGTAGAGTTCCAAGTTATCAATAAGGACTTTACTAGAAGTGAAATCCGTTCCAGTAGGAATGACATTTCATTAAGGATTTCCTCATTTTCTGACAGGAGGTTGACTTTGATGATCACCATCGGCGAGTTTTCAAGTTAGACAATTTGCCATAAAGTTCTTCGATCCCTGTATATGTTCAATAGAGAAGGAAAACTGGTTTGGCCATAATTGCTGACGCAGGAGCTGCCCTTGCGCTTGTATATTTGATAAATTCTTTTTCATAAAATCAAGTATCCCTTTGCAATCAGTTCAAATAAGAAAAGGTTTTGGGGCCAAAAAGATTAGGAACTTTTCAATCCCCTTTATAACGGCGAGGATTTCTTTTTTCATCGTGGCATAGTTGTATTCTGTCTTATTAAAACTTCCATTGCAATATTTACAGAGTCAAAAACTGGGACTTATTACAACAGAATCCTAGCAATAAATAATATTTTCTATTGGTAAAAGTTTATTTTTACTATCAGATTGATTTTTTTTATTGCTAAAATGGCTATGAGTTTGTGGCGCCAAAGGAACATAAATGAATTGCAATAGAAGCAATGCATCTGATGGTATTATTAATACATTACCAATAATATTTATGATGTCCAAATGTTCTATTGGTATTGTTATAGTTATACCAACAAATTGTGAAAAGTGAATAGCTATGTTGGTATTATTCATTATGGCATATACCGCGAAAAAGATTAAATAAATATATACTTAAAAATTTTGTCTATTCTATTTTTTTCAAAAAATAGGAGTGGCAAACTAAAATTAAGTTATTATGATCAAGATTAAATAAATATATGTTTAATGATTATGTCTATTTTTTTGGTTATAATTAAGAGTGCCGAAATAAAATTAAGTTATTATGATCAAATTAAATAAATATATATTTAGACATTATGTCTAATTTTACTTTCGTTATAACCAGGAGTACCAAATTAAACTTAAGTTATTATGAGCATAAACACAAATTAGTATAATAATATGGAAAAAAATATAAAGTAGGCAAATACATATAATATAACAATAAGGGCCTGAAATTTCCAACATCAAGTGCTAAAAACTAAGATCTATTGGTAAAAGTGAGTTTTTGCACCAGGTGCAGTTATTTGTTGGTATTAAAGTTTTCCATTTTGGAGGGAAGAATGAGTCCTAATATTGCCACCAATCTAATTTTCTGTTGGTATTGTAATTACATTACCAACATATTCATCTGTCGAAGAATTTTCGTTGATATTAAAGAGTATGTTATCGCGGAAAAATTGAATAACTATTTAAAAACTACACATTTGGAAATAAATAAAATAAAAAAGTACTAATTAATTAGACTAGTGAAATAAAAATACACATCTATACTAATTAATTACATTACTAACATAAATTAGCTCTTTCAATTCGCACGGTGCATCTCATGTAGCCCCCCCCCCCAGAAAAGAAAAACAGACCAGTAGTGCAAAAAGGCAAATACCCAAACATCCCAGAACCCTTACGCCTAACCCTAGTTCTTCTTCTTCATCAATCGAATGCAAGTTCTTCAATTTCATCTTCTTCAAGTTCTTCGATCGAGTCTTCAACATTCAAAACCCAAACCCTAGTTTGTCTTCTTCATCAATCGCCATTGCTATTGGTTTCTTTGCGTTTGTGGAGTCAGAATCTACAAATCACCATTGTTGTTGCTATCCTGGTGTTCGATTCTGAAGCTTTGAAGGTATGTGTGGGTCCTCTGATCTTCTCTTTCAATTTCCTTTAAGTTCTTCATTTTTCTGGGATTTCTGTTTCTGCTTTGTGCATGCTTGATTACATGCTTCTGAATAGTTGATAATATACTGGTTTAATTTGATTTTTTTAATAGATTTGTACCCAGAACAAAACCATCTTATCTGTTGAGGATATTATTGCTCTGATTGGAGACACGTGTGATGGGGTGATTGGGCAGCTACTATTTTGAATCATACTTGTCTTACACGCGGGTAATAGTTGCCTTAACTGCGCATCTAGACTGTATGATAGATAACTCTTTGTTGAACATTTTTATATTTGGTTGACAGAAGATTGGGGAGAGACTTTGTTCTCTGCTTTGAGTCGAGCAGGTGGCAAAGCATTTAGCAAAATAGCTGTTGGTTACAATGACGTTGATGTTGGTGCTGCTAACAGGTATGGTATTACTGTTGGAAACACTCCTGTAAGGCTTCTCTTTTAGCTGGAAGTTTTTTTTTGGTCACGTTATTTTTGCACATTTGCTCTAATGCCAACTATGTGACTTAAGAAATCATGTTCAAGACTACGGCTTCCTTTTGATGGGTGAGACATTGATTTACGTTATAAGTCTCTTGTAATGCTGATTGTTATTTTCCATGTGAAGAAGGAGATACTTGTCTCATAATACTGCAAATGGTCCTTCAAGTGTGATGTATGTGTTTGTGTTGCATGGTGCCATGTGCGTAAGCTTCGATATGCCGGCCCACTCAAATCACCTTTTGTTATGGTGGATCAATTTGCTTTGGTCCGGTTGTAGATGTATTTGATCTTGCTATTAATACATGCTGTTTGTATGTTTGTAAACAAGTTGGTTGTGAATGTAGGGCAAGCGTTCTCTAAAGATTGTCTTGCCACTTATTGTGCAACTCATTTTTTTTGATTGTCTCAGTGACATTACCTTGACATTGTCATTGAGGGTTTTGATTCTTATATTTCAGAAAATGGAAAGTTTTCAAGTCTTAAGACTTTTTTGCTGTATTAATCTTCTGTAGGGAGTATTGATAGAGATGACAGCCAAGCTAGCAGTTGCGCTTTCCTTAGCAGCAGCTAGAAGGATAGTTGAAGCAGATGCGTTCATGAGGGCTGGTTTATATGAGGGATGGCTTCCTCACTTGTAAGAGCATTCCTAACTTGTGCAGTTCAATCTACTTTTAATGAATAGTGATGACCTCATTTTTTAAACAGGTTTGTTGGAAACTTACTTAAGGGGAAGACTGTTGGTGTTATTGGTGCTGGTCGTATTGGATCAGCTTATGCGAGAATGATGGTAGTATTCACTACTAATGCTTCTCATACCTTTCTTTTCATACACGAGTGTTATTTGCAATCATCCCATAGTTTCTTTACATCAAGTTGGGTAAAGCATCGACATATTGGTGCATACTTTACTATAAAAACCTATGAATTTATCAAGAAATAACTACAAAATGGTCCATCCATTTGTTGAGAAACACCTTAGCTAGGTGGGGCATAGACTTGCTAGATATATATTTGATCAGGTTCTCCTTGTAAAGATGGAGTAGCAGCCATTGTCGAATTCGCTAATCAGTTGATCTGATTGTGGGTATTCTGTCCCCCCCTCCCCCAGGTTGAAGGATTCAAGATGAACCTAATCTATTGTGATCTGTACCAAGCAACCCACCTGGAGAAGTTTGTTACAGCTTATGGTGAATTCCTGAAGGACAATGGTGAGGAGCCTGTCACTTGGAAAAGAGCTGCAACTACGGATGAAGTTCTGCAACAGGATGATATGGTAAGACTACTATGAATGAGGATAGTCAAGCATTAAATTGTATCACTGCCACCAAACCCTCCCCTTCCCCTTCCCCAAAAAAAGAATCATTTACAACAAATTAGGACATGATGGAAACTTTTGCAGATAAGTCTCCATCCAATACTAGATAAAACAACATATCATGTTGTCAACAAAAGAAGACTCTTGATGATGAAGAAGGTAAATTTTGGGTGAATAGTTATCTTATGCTGAGGAGTTAATGTAATGTATATTGCCTAATTCCATGCCAACTCTGTGAACAGGAAGCAATCCTCATCAATTGTAGTAGAGGCCTAATCATTGATGAAGTAGCTCTTGTTGAGCATTTTTTGGCATCACAGGATGAGCCTTATATGAAACCAGGTCTTGCTGACATGAAAAATGCTATCGTGGTACCTCACATAGCTTCAGCTTCCAAGGTACTTGTTGGAATTTTACTTGTCCCCAGTTTTGCCTTTAATGGTACATAAACTATGAAATTTTATAGTTCATAAATTCCATAATTCTTTGTCATCTTTGGTGTAACTTTCTGCTTGCTCTTTAATATGTACTGGACTCGTGAAGGAATGGTGACACTCGCTGCTTTGAATGTCCTGGTACTAACATTGTACATTCTTAACATATATTCGTTAAGACATTTTACTTGCAGACTCTTACCTCGATGAATGATACTAATTATGATTATGTTGATGAAATTATGTTTTTCAAACTTCAGGGGCAAGTTAAAGGGTACCTAGTCTGGGCAGACCCAAATAATGTTGAGCCATTCTTGAATGAGAATGTGCCACCCCCAGCTGCCTACCCGAGCATTGTTAATGCTAAAGCTTTAGGTAAAAACTCTTTTTCTTTAGTTTGCAAGTTATGACTTATGCATATGTGTTCAGGACTATATTTTAAACCTGAATTCTTGCTTTCACTTGTTGTGCAAGTTTACCTGTTTCAAAGCTATGAACATGACAATTAACTAGGGTTCTACTACAATAGGCAGTGCATGGATCAATGTCACTTTTTTAGAAGTGAATGGAAGTGATTTGTAATGAATGTAATATCATTAACAGTGACACAAAAATACTTTCTATATATTTGCTTAGTATTTTATCTATATACATATATATGCATTTGCTTCTATCGTATGTAAAAATCTTGCCCTTGCCTCCTTTACTCGATTGTGTTACTAATTTGCATTCCATGCCTTCTTTATTCGATTGTGTTAGTAATTTGCATTCCTATGGTCTCTTTCTTTAACAATAGCACTTCACTCAGGAATTTACACTGAAAGATGCCATCTTTTCTTATGACAATACATAAAGAGAGAACAAAAAATTGGGCTACATGAACTATCAAACCACAAAAAGAAAAGGAAAGAAAAGAATTAGCAATTTAAGGATTGGTGATCATTGTACGTTCAATTTCCTCTAAGGTATATAGTAGTACCAACAGATCTTCTTGTTGGACAAGATTAAAAAGACGGGTAAAAGAAAGAATTACCAACATATACAGTACGTTGGTGAATAATTTATACCGCCAATTGATTTAGTATTAACAGTAGCATCTGATGGTAACACTTGCCATCATCAACATATTATGTCTTTGTTGGTAACACGGTGACGTTCACCCATGGATTCATTCTGTTGGTATTAAGGAGAAATTATAGAAGATTACAATATCTATTGGTAAAGCTAATACCATCACCTCTTTTTACCAATAGTCTAGCAACAGACTAATATCTGTTGGTATAAGGTTTTACCAACAATAAATATACTTATTGTAACAGAACTATCCATGTTGGTAAAAATCACTTTTTTTGTGGTGTTTGATTTTGAGTACGCATTCTCGTGCTCATTGGTGGCATCTGTCTCAAGAATTAAATCATCTCCTTTATTAGGCAAATTAAGAATAGGAAGATTTTTACACATCTTTTTGAAGTTTTGAATGATCTTTGTATCATTAGTGGTCCATGTCCAACATACTTCTTTCTTCAGTTTCTGTTACAATGGCTTTCTTAATTTGGCTAAATCTTTAATGAAATCCGAAGTATAGGTAAGGTATCCAAGAAACCTTTCCAGTTGCTTCCTATCTTCAATTTTTTTAAGAAAATTTTCTATTTTTTTTAGAATATGCTTTTGTAGGATGATTTGCACAGCATTTATTTCTAAGCCTAACAACTCAATTTCTTATTCAGCATAAATGCATTTGTTTTTACCAAGTATGATACCATGATCAATGCATCTCTGGGTGACTGCTAAGACATCATCTTTGTGCTGTTCTATGGTTTTAGAAAAGATAAGGATATCATCAATATAAAGTTATAAACTAAACAACAATGATTAAGATCCTTGAAGATATTATCCATTCTTCTTTGGAATATTTGAGGTGTATTTTTAAGATCAAATGGCATTAGTATTCATTCATAATGTCTTTGTGGTGCGCTAAATGCTGTTAAAAGAATACTTTTCTCATCCGTTTTAATATGCTAATAACCACTTTTGCAATCCATTTTTGAGAACCACGAGGCTCCTTGAATTCTATTGAAAATAACAAGTTTGTTAGAAATATAATACCCATCGAAGATAGTATTATCATTAAGTTTTTTGTAATTGATTACCATTCTTGTCTATGGAGGGACACAACTCATATTTATTATAGTTCTCTGAACATACCTTTGTTGGGATATAGATGCGATTAGAGTTTGTATGGGTAGTTTCGTAGCATATCTCCATAGTCATGTTTTTGACTAATTCATCATCATAAATTAGTTTACTAATAGTTCTTGTTTTGTACCCAATGACCTTTCTATCTACACTCATAATTTGATCTACAATAGGTCTTGCAGATTCAAAACTCATTCTACTCATTTCACTGGTCATACTAATTGCATCATCTTCTTTAAGTGCTTCTTTAGCTGATGAAGATCCTTTTTCCCAATCTGATCTTGTACTCATGCTTCTTAAGAGACAACAAGTTTTTAGCAAATTTATCTTTTAGACTTACATAATATCCTCGTCAGTAATTGAATCCTAGTGATCCATTACATGAATTGGTCTTTATCTCTGTGATAATTTGGCTATTCAATTTGGTATGCCTAATATCACAGAATAACACGTAAAGATCAATATCTTTACCATAATATTATAATGGAGTGATTTGAACTTGTACACTTCCAACATGGATATATTTATACTTTCTATCTTTATTATGCTTAATTAATGAGATTAACTTTCCCAACGTCATACTTACAATTCTTTATCTCTAAATCTCCTTCCATCATTTTATATACGTATTTGCTTTTTAATTGAAAGATAGATTTTTTATGGATCATGTCTTTTTGGATTATGGGAAGAACCCAATCTCCTTTGACTTTCTCATGATCCTTGTCTACAACAAATTCTTCTCCTTGAAGATTACCAAGGCTAACAGAGCTACTTTCCATCATATAACTTGTTTCTTCATAATCACGTTCTTCATATTTATTGTCTAATATAATTTCAATAATTCCTTCGTTGTTATTTAGGGCTAGGTCTAATGCCTCATCTTCACCAAGCTCAACATAATCTAGGCTTCCCAAAGTCTCGATAAGCTTGTTATTCTTCCTATTTTTGCATTCATTAACATAATGCCCTACTTCTCCGCATGCCCAGCATTTACAATTGTTTTTTCGTGTGGGGTAGTAAGCGGCTTTCCTAAAAAATCTACATTTTTTAGGACTTGGTTTGTTATAATATTTTCTTCTATATTTCTCTCATTTTTGCTTGTTAAAGCTCTTTTTCTTATAGACTTTCTTTTCCTTCATTTTTCAGGTTCCTTTCCCCATTGTTGACGTGAATCGCAGCAAGTTAGGAATTGTTTCTTAATTTTCTTTTGCTTTTGGAGATCAAGACATTAATCATTAATACATTTTCTTATATAGAGATTCTCGAACCAAGAATATCAATGATATCTGCTCGTTCCAGATATGCAATGTATTTTTCATTAATTATGAAATTTATAGGATATGACAATTTATCATAGAACATACCAATATTGGTTTCATTATGCCCAATTTTGTAATAATATTGACTAAATTCAGCAATTATTCTCCAGATATCTCATATCCCATAATTCTGTGTTATTAATCTTTCTTTGCCATTCTCTTGCTTTTTCTTCGAAATCAAGTTTAGCTCCGATAAATTCAGTTTTAATTTCCTTGTATAAATTTTTAAACATTGCAGCTGGTGTTTCTATCATTCTTAGAATATTTTTACCATCTTTAATTAATGAATCATATTAGTCAGCCACAGTGCCAGAAAAGCTATGTTCGATATAGTTTAGGAAGTTTGCCGCAGTCCATGTAGTATTTATGCTTAAGATACTATTCATTCCTCTTTTTCAATGCTCAAATATTTCTTCTCTATTAGACGCTCCATCAATATTTAAGATGTATCTAGTTTGGCTAATTGAAGTAAGACTAATTTCTTCATAGGTTGTGGTTTTTCTTGGGATAAATCTAAAGGAGAAATTGCTTATACATCCTGCTGGAACGTATCTAGGTCTTAAGAAATAAGTATTTCTTCTAGAAGATTTCTCAAATTCTTCAGGTTTAGCAATAACATTGTTAACAAGATTGGACTCTATTTCACCTAGGTCAAGTTCTTCTTCAATTTTATTAATCTCATCTTTAACAGTCATTTTATCACATTTTTTATCCAACTTTCTTCTAATTTCTTCTAAAGTTAATGCATTAAGATCATCAAGTTCAATAAGATTCATCTGCTGATATAGTTCTTCTTCTAATTAGACATTATTAGTCTCTTCATTTTCATCAGATAAAGCGTCGTTTTTGTCACTGATTGCGCTCATAATTTTGTTTAATTCTTCCGAATTTTGCTCTATCTCGAACATATCTTGTAGCTTTTTAAGAGCATACTGCTTATACCCCGTCTTCTTCTTCTTTCTTTACTTTTTTAGCTAATTTTTCAGCTGATTTTTCTCCTATTTCTTTTTGAATTTTTATCTCGTACAAAGAAAATGAAATTTTGTTTTTTGAATTTTGGAAAGGGTATTTATGCTGAAAAGGCGTACTAGTACTGGAAGTGGATTTATTGCTATGCCTTACTTCGTTAACTAGCGAAAGGTGGATTACAGATATCTGTTTCTTAAACTCCTCGACTTCAGTCTTAATTTTAACTAATTCAACTTTTAATTCCAAAACTATATTAGTGAGATAGCTTAATTGAGGGACTAACGAGGTAATACCTTCTGGTGAGTAAACAATGTGTGAATAATCAGGACCAGAACAAGCAGGTGATGATTCTAGCATTAATCACAACTAAATAGAATTAATTAGCTTAATTAATCACTACTTAGCTTAATAATCTTTATTATTTTTGGTCATGTGGCTCTGACACTAGTTTAAAGAGGATTTCAAGTACTAGTAGTGAGCAAAATATCACAAACATAAATTTAGATTTTTCGAAAGTAAGTTTTCCAGGATTGAGGGTAGATTTGCAAATATGAAGAGTTTTGAGCGTGTGTTGCAAACTAGAATAGTGCCTGGGTCTTGAAAATAGCTCAAATAAAATTTTGAAGGTTCTTTTTGTTAGTTACGTCAAAAGACAAGTTACCTTATATTTAGTTTTAAAAATCGAGGATCCTTAAAATAGTTTATAGTAAATTGAGGGTACCTCTGTGTTGTTTATTCTAAATAAAATGACTAGGGACCTGTTCGTTTTCAGCATTTTGCACCTACTACCTGCTCCAACCTACTTGACCAACACAACACCAACACCCACACCACCTCCCAGTGTGAGTCCCCCTTTCGCGAGGTATGGGGAGATCCAGCTGTAGGCAACCTTACCTCTACCGGCATGCCTACCCGTAGAGAGGTTGATTCCAAGAGACCCCTGCTCCAACCTACTCGAAGCTACTTAAATCTGCTCAAATCTGCTAACTGCTAATCAAACCTACTTCAACCTACTTTAACCTGCTCCTACTTGCTCTAACCCGCGCCTACCTACTCCAACCTCATCGAGAGAATGTTTGGAGTATTAAAGAATACTTGGAAGATTTTAAAGGATATAATGCCTCAAGTGAGTAGAGAATGACAAATTGATATAAGTCTATCATGTTGCGCATTATACAACTTCATCCGAATGCATAAAAAAGAGATATCAACTTTGTCGAGGCCAGCAAACATTGCAACCATCCTCAACATTAGGTTGCATGATGCACGAAACAAGCAAGTAGTGAATGAATGTAGAGATGCAATAACTAATATGATTTCAACATCGAGAAACAATAATTACAATATATGCTAATTTTAGTTATAAAAAAGGACATATGGTTATCATAAACTAACGTTTGGTAATGTATTACGATGACATTTAACTTTTCTGTTATATTATTTTCGTAAATCTATTATACAGTAATTGTTACAAGAATGTGATGTGTTCAACATAAATTATCATCGATAATCATAACATTAGAAGAATCACAACAAAAACGCTCCATCCTGCTTCCAGCCTGCTCTAACCTGCTCCTTCCTCCTCCAACCTACTCCTACCCGCTTCTACCTACTAACTGTTAGTCAAATCTGCTTCAAACTGTTTCAACTTGCTCCTATCTACCTGCTCTAACCTGCTAACAGCTCTTCCAAAACACTAAAAACAAACAGGCCCTAGATGAGAAAGTTCTCCTTGATTTTCCCAACAAGAAAAAGGGAGGCAAATAAAAAGGAAAAAATATAGGGAAAGTAGTTAGTGGCCAAAAAGTATTAAAAAAAAAAGGTTTGACTTTTCATAATTTATGCTACCAAGGAGATTTGAACCCCACATCCCACAGCTTAGGAATCTTGTCACCCACTACCCTTGGAATCAGCCACGTGTCAAGGTTGGCAGAACCGAACTGGTAAGTGAACCGGTGAGACTAGTGGATCAATAGTCGGATCTATCAGACCGGTTAGATCAGATAAAATCATTTTATCATAATTTATTAAATTATGAATAATTTATTATTTATATGACTAAATTCTAAATTTAAATAGGTAGAAAACTTTCAATGCATGCTATCACGAATGACTAATTTTTAGATTATAATGTTTTAGTAACAAATAAGTAATACATTTTTTTTAAATTCTGAAACTTTTTATGAATTACCTTATGAATAACACATACAATTATTTAATTTGAACAAAAATTAATGAGAAGTGGAAAGATATTTTTGGTTGTCAATATGTAATCAACTAATAAAAGGATTCAATGAATGGGAGGAAAAATATAACATTTAAAAAGTAAAATATTAACTTGGCAAGTCATCTATCTAACACAAAGCTTGAGTGGCCTAGGTGGTAGGAGACTTAAAGAAAAATTTCAAGCCAAGTGGAGGTGAGGGGTTCAAATCTTCTCTATAATAATGTAGTTTTTAAATGGTATTTGAAAAAAAACTAAGAAAGGTCTTGAACTAGTCTGAGTATCCGGTCCAACTGTGAAAATCTTCCGGTTAAATCAGGGTTTGACAGGTTCTTGACGGGCTCAACAAGAGAATGTGATTTGTTGCTAGTGATCGGATCGGACTGCTTTCTGGTTCATGGCTGGACCGGTTGAACCGGCCGATCAGGTCTAGTTCTAGTAACCATGCCACATGCCAACTTGTTGACTGCTTGTACAATGAAATTTCACTCGTTGGTATTGATCTATAAGTCTGGGCATACAAATCAACTGGTTAAATCAGGGTTTGACCGGTTTTTGACCGCCTCAACAAGACAATGGTCTATTGTCAGTGATCGGACCAGACTGCTTTCTAGTTTATGGCTGGATCGGTTAAACCGACCAGTCCGATCCAGTTCTAGTAACCATGCCACAGGCCAACTTGTTGACTGCTTGTACAATGAAATTTCACTCGTTGGTATTGATCTATAAGTTTGGGCATACAACAAAGATGTACGACCAGTTATGGATGATATTGCCATTGTGGTTTTTTTTGTTTTTTTCATCCACTATGCCAATATGTTAATTCCCCCCCCCCCCTCTCAGTCGTCATGCTTTGTGTTGTTTATTCAATTCACCAATAGATGACCTCTCAACTTGTTATAGGAGTAGACTTTACATTTCTTTTCTTTTTTTTTTTTTCTAAATCCTTTTTTCTCGAAAATGTTTTGTAACAGGAATATAACAAAATTAAAAAATTCAAAGTCTGATTTTTAAAAACAATAAACCTTAAAAATAAGGAAAGACAAACCCAACCTGCCATAAACCCTAACTCTAGCGCCACCCACCACCTTATCACCACTGCTCGCAGCGTCTTGGAGTTGGGAGCACCACTAGTCGCCACCGTCATCGTCATATATCGGTCGACCACGAGCAAAGATCAATCACCACCCCTCCACTGTCTCTCCTTACCAATCTTGATTTGCCCAAACCCCTATCTCATCCCCTACCCAGATCCTCAGCACTCACCCCAATTGGTATCTTCAATGGCTATGTGAGGTGCTAGATGTCATGGGTCGAGTTTTCGGACACTTTAAAATGTTCTGGGATTTTCTATAATGTTTTAGAACCTTCTGGAATACGCTAGAACATTCTAGAATGTTCTACAACCTTCTAGAGCGCTCTAGAACCTTCTACGGTGTCTAGTACATTTGAGTATTCTAAGACCTTCTAAAATGTACTAGAATATTCTATAACAGTCTCTAGAATATTCCATACTATTCTACATATTTGTAGTATCCAGGATATTTGTATAGAATATTATGAATGTGTAATAATGGCCGCATGATCAAATGGATCTTTACCATCAATTGAGGAGGTGGACGTGTATGTATACTCCCAAGGGGGATCATTTGTACACTAAACCATTGAAAGCATTTTCAAGTGCAATATAAGGCATTTTCCCAAACTTCTTTGTGTCTACTCTCTTCTAAGTTCTCTTTTAGTGTGTGCTTCTTAGCTTTCCACAAAGTTTAACTCAAGCAACCATTAAGACTTATTAGCAAACTAAGAAAGGGTTCCAAGTGAGTTTGCTAGCATCGCACGGGTTAGAGTTTGTGTGAATCATCAACCTGTGACATTGAGGAAAAGAAGAGAAGGAGCGCTCTAGCACGTGCGGAGAAGCACTTAGGGATAGAGAGGAGCGACTGACGGGTCACTGGCTCTTGGCAAGTCCAGGTGACATGAACTGTCTTCGGGTGGTGATACGCGATAAGTGGCGATGGTTACAGTGGGGGTGGCTGGGATTTGGCTGGGTGGGTCATTGTGAAGTTTTCAGGTTTTCTTAATTTCATTTAGCCTTTGTAATTTTTTCCCCACATTTTTATGAGTTTTTAAAGTTGTTTTGTAATTTTACACTTTATTTAAATTTTTTAGTTTTGTTTATGCAGGCCTGGCCTTGTGGTGCCAGGTCCGACGGCCACACAAGTTGCCTAGGGCAACAACCCTAACTGTACCCCAACCTATATAAAGGGGGTTTAGAGGGTCAGTCAATACACACGAGATCTATTCTCTCACATATTCTCTTGCTTTCTCTCTCACAACTAGAATACCATCAATTGAGTTCTTGGGTTTAGGGCGTGATTACTAAGGCGACTCTGGTAGCCACCTGGTATTATTTCTAACGTGGACTATAACCAACAATACGCTTTCGCATTCAGGTTAGTCCTATTTCTTCCTACAGTTTACAATTTATATTTTATGTGAATTCTATAAATTATATTGTATAGGTTTTTAATGTTCTGTGACTTTTTTCTTTCGTGTTTTATATAAAATTTGTAATAGTATTTTTTAGTTTTTTTGTCATGTCTAATATAATATTTTAATATTTTTTGTGCATTTTTTCATTTATCAAGAAATAAATTAAGAATCCACGCCAATGACCTGCTGTTACAGGTCATCAAGTTACAAGGCAATTACGATAAAAATAATACATATGATAACTAAGTGGCAGATAGGGAAAGGGAAAAAACACGGTGACATTTTGGGGGGGGGGGGGGCGGAATTAAAACATGGTGGTATTATGAGCTATATGAACCCATCGTAAACATTGCTACGTACTTTGACATACGACTTTTACTCTCTTGATTTCCCCCTATTTCCGCAGTATACTTCTCATCTAGTTGATCTTCACACTTGCATGCCCACACACACCCAAAACTCCGCCAGTTTCTGTCTAATCTTGATGAATTAAGATCCACAATTAAACAATTTAATCCCAGCTTTTTCTTTTTCTCGTTTTCCTGTTTGTTTCTTATTCTTCGCCCTACTTAGCTTGATCAGATATGGAGAAATACTTAAGAGAGAACTTTGAGGTGCATCACAAGCGGCCGTCGGAAGAGGCGTTGAGGAGATGGAGATCCGCTGTTTGGCTCGTCAAAAACCCCCGGAGACGCTTTCGCATGGTGGCCGATCTCGCTGCCCGCCAGGAAGCCGCCCAGAAACGCCGTAAAATTCAGGTATTGATCGTACGGAGGTCAATTTAAATGTTTTTATGGGTTCATGTTACAGTATGTAAAACATATGTGAAGCCCCATGAAGATAAATAACATTAATATGTTGATTAGTGAAAAATCTAGAGTAAAGATCTGAATTTTGGCCACGGTTTTGCTTGAGCCGTGTACCTCCCTTTTCTCTATTCATCAGTGGCTAATTACATGTGCTTTAAATAATACAAAAAACACAAAACCCTAATCCTAATTTGCTTAGGAAAGAAGTCACAATATAAGGCGTATAAGATAATGTAAAATATAAACTGTAGATATCTTATTCCTAATACAATTCATATTCTTAACGACTAGATCATTTGGCCGCTTACTTTATTGACCTTTGCATTTAGAAAAGTATTTATAAGATTGATACTATACATGTACCTGTGATGATCATAATTAGTTTATTCAACTAATAAAAGCGCTAGTATCGAATTTATTTGATAGCATGGAATCAAACTCAAATTGAATATATTGTAGATTATAACAACATAATACTAAGAATATAATCAATCTTGAGTGATACTGAGTTATATTGTATGCATACAAGTTTCTTCTTTCTCGTTTGGAGTCTGCAATGGGTTTCGGTCTCTAAAGACGGTCTTCATGATATACCAACATTTTTGATCTCTAATTTTGGTCTTTAATTAAAATTGGAGATCGATTTTTTTTTTTCGGTCTCTAAATTTGGATCTCCAATGGACCGGATTCTTATAGTGAGGTATGAGGAAGTTTTGATCATCAAAACAGTTGATTATTCTTAACAAATTTACAAAAACAGTTGATTAATCCTAACAAACTTTGACTTCGATCTTGAATGGTAACGTCGTCGAGAAAAGTTTGCATTGATCCAAATTATCAATCAACCCATGAAAAATATCTGAAAAATAGTATAGAGAAAAGTTGCACACAACAGAAGTATTCAGCTCCAAAGTCGGCAATGACTTTAGCATGTTAGACTAAATTGAACTGGTATTTTTCTTCTCATCCCCCTCCCCCCAAAAAAAATAAATGAAAAGGAAAAGAAGGGGATCTTTTGGATCCACGACAGTGTAGACTATTATTTGCACTTGGGGGCAGTTCCTAGTGCCCGTCTAAAAAACTGGAAATCGGAACCAGTTTACTGGTGCCTAACATTTGGGAATTAGAACCGAAACTTCATGCTCCGGTTTCGAATCTAGGATACCCGCAAAATTTTTTTTATTCACTTAAAGTGGGAGAGAGGGTGTTTGATCTTTTCTTGTCTTTATCTTCTATCTTTATGCAAAAGAGAAAGTGCTTTATTAAGTTTATATATATTTTTTATCTTAGTTACTTGAAAGTTATAATGATTCATTCTTCAATTAGTAGCAGAAAATTAATTGATATTACATTAAATTTACTATTTGAAGCATCATTTTTGTAGGGTGAAAAAATCAAATAGAAAAAGAATAGAGAAACAAAAGAAAAGTTAGTAAAAAGAATATTCATTATTTTCTCTCTCTAAGCCGGTCCTAAGTCTCGGTTCTGGATATTTTTTTTGAGAAACCGAAACCAAAATCAATTAGACTAGTTCTTCTTTTTTAGGAACAACTACTGGAACTGTTTGACCAGTTTTAATCAAATTTTAAGGTACCCGAAAATCTTACTCACCCCTAATCTACATCCTGTCAACTAATTCCATGTCTATAGGCCTAGATGGGCACATTGATTAGGCACGTAGCAATTTGCGTGACGGCTACCATAAGTACGTACCAATTTGTATGATGGTACTCCTATATGTTTGATGGCACTCCCATATTTATTTTCGAAATTAACACTCATGTACATACTTATTTTTACCTAATCAATGGATCGGGGTCCTGTCCACTCTACCTCGATCCGATTCTAAAAAATAAAGGTTAGGGACTATTGGAGTTCCTCTCTAGATTTATTTTGATTTTTTTTATTGCTGAATAATTAGCAGTGCAGAAAAAGAGTGACATATATACAATGTTAAGAGGGAGCAACTAAGATAGATCTTTAATAACAAACTAAAGAGTTGTCTAGCTAATGTTGCCGACATGGACCATCAGCTAACAAAGTCCAACAAGGTCGGCTTTTTTTCACCCTCTGGTCCGACCCATTGATCTCTAATTACTTAAAAAAAAATTCAAAATCAAAATAAAATACTTTGGATTTTATTTGTTAAATGCCTTTTAACTGTCTACTTTATCTCCTTCTCTTATCCCCCCGTTCACTTGCTCTCTCCAAATCTTAATTGCTCTCAACCCTCTAATGCTCCCTCTTTGACTTTTTGAATAACTGTTTTAGTGAAGTAGTTATTATCGTTATTAGATTATGAATTAGAATATCTGTAACTATCACACTTTTCATTGGAGCATTCAATTATCACTTGACCTTTCGTTTAGTAGGTTGTTTAGTGTTGAGCTTTATAATAAAAATAAAATTTAGTCATTATTCTCATTTTTTTATATAGTGAAGGTTTGAGAGTTGGGTCTAATCCGATGATCCGAGAGTACCCACAGAGTCAGGGTCAATGTCAATTGTATGTCAAACAACATAAAAATCAATTAGGGTTAGGATCGAAAAAACCTTATACATCAACCCTCAACCTATCCCAACCCCCTATTTGATCTCATTCCCCTAACCCCAATTCTACGTAAAAAAATTTTCTGGTCCTATTGTGTTCACAATTTCATTGTCACACATGTAACAAGACTATGCCATCTAGTTGAGCCTCAATTGATTTACTTCTGTGAAAGATTAGTTAATGAATGGCTCATCTAAACTTAGCAGTCTAGAGTCGCATATATTTGGAAGTAGGCAAAAATATAATTTTACAATATATCTTTATACACTATTACGCTCCCTTAATCTAATCAGGGGGACATAAGGATAGATTTGACTTCAAAAGTAAAAATTGTCGGGAAGACAGTCCCCTAATACAGATATCAGCAATTTGAAAATGTGTAGAGATATATCGAATAACTAAATCACCACTAGCAACCTACCCTCGAAGAAAATAATAATCAACAACAATGTGTTTGTTACAATCGTGATGAAATGGATTGGCAGACATGTAGGTGGCACTAATATTATCGCAGTAAAGCGAATCGGATCCTGGATGGTAATCCCTAAGTCAAACAATAGTTTGCGAAGCCAAATGGTTTCAGTGACAATATAGTCAAGAATTCAGTGCTCAGCTTCAATAGAAGACTTAGACACCACAGGTTGCTTCTTCGATCTCTAGCAATAAAGTTAGGACCATAATACACAACATAACCAGTGGTAGAGCGACACAAATACTTACACCTAGCCCAATTGGAGTCAGAATAAGCAATGATCATAGATGGGGAAGTGGATGGACAACGGAATAGGCCATGATCTTGCATTCCCTGCAAATACCTAAAAACTCACCTGACAACATGAAGGCAAGTAACGCAGGGGGCATGCATAAGTTGGGAAATTATATGGACTACATAAGCAATGTCAGAATGTGTCATAGTTAAATACTGCAAAACACCGACCATAGTTCGATACTCACAAGGATTTGCAAGAAGTTTGCCATCAGAATAGGATAAAGTAGTGCGTGCAGCAGAAGGAGTTATAATAGTAGTACATGTATGAAGGTGAAATTTACATAGCAAATTAGTACTTCTGTTGGGAAAGAAAGACCAGAAGAGGTACAAACCACTTGAATGCCTAGAAAGTAGTGTCACTCACCAAGGTCCGTCATAGCGAACTGATGAAAAAGATAAGATATGAAGGACTGAATAAGAGTAGAAGAGCTCCCTGTGAGAATAATATAATCAGCATAAAGCAGCAAGATCAAAATATGAGAGCCACTGCGAAGCACAAACATGGAAGGATCAGCATTGCTATGCACAAATCCATAAGCCAGAAGGAAACTGCTGAAACGGTGAAACCATGGTCAAGGAGCCTGTTTTATGCCGTAAATGGCTTTTTGAAGTTTGCAGACATAATGAGGAAAACCAAGGTGCACCAAACTTGGTGGTTGTTTCATATGGACTTCTTCAGTTAAGTGCCCATGCAAAAAAGCATTTTTGACATCCAACTAACGAATAGATCACCTAGAGGAGATAGCCAGGAAAAGAATAAGATGAACAATGATGGGTTCAACAACGAAACTAAAAGTCTCACGGTAAACAATAGCTACTTGCTGGTGAAAGCCTTGAGCCACCAAGCGCACTTTATGCCTGCCCATAGTACCATTAGTTTCTGTAAACCCACTTACAACTGACCAAATTTTGTCAAAGATGGGGTAAAACCAAATACCAAGTATCACTCGCTGTTGCAAGAAAAACAGAGTTTTAATATTTATAAACCCCAAGTGCAAGGTGTATCGTTGAGTACTTAGGGTGTCGTCCGCAGGGAATTGTGTTTTCAACTACCAGAGTTTACGAGAGCGTCTCAATCTAGGCATGATCAACGGTGAAGGAGGGGAACTAAACTACGCTACCAATACAGAAACAAGCGACTTGGAATTGTGATTTTACCAATTAGTGAACCAACTAATCAATACGAGTCCTAACCCACCCAAACTACACTATGAACAAGAGATGGTCGGTTGCACCATCAAAGACCACCCAAGCCCTCTCTCAAGGGTTATGAGCTAGTCTAACTCGCGTAACCACCTACTTTCGTGGGGTTAGTCGAATTAGACCACAAAACTAGCAACCCCGGACCTAGCTCGATTCGGATACTACTTTCGTGTCCCGAATTCGGCCATTCCCTCTCCCACACTAGCAAATTGACCTCACCTCTCAGCATAAGTCAATCGCCCAAAAATATGGATGAAAACCCTCTCAGGCATTTCATCGAACACTTGGCGGGCGTGAAGGAAAACTCTAAGTTCTAGGCATAGATTGGGTATGGTTAGGCCTAGTACAAGATCAATTAGCCATCAAGAGGCTAATCACAATTCAAGCCAATACAATCTACCAACAAATCATGAAAAACGCGTGAAAACCTAAACTAACCAACAAGAACATAAACTTGAAGAACAAAACGGAATGAAATAAAACAAATCTAAACAACTAAACAACATAAATTAACAATGAAATTTAAACACATAAATCGACCAAAACCAATACAAGAATCAAAATCAACAAAACATAATTAACAAGAACATAAAAAACTAGAGAGATAAAAGAGAAGGACACTTAGTCTTGAATTGATGAAGAACTTGAAATCCAAAGGTTGAATCCAATGTTACAATCTTCAATCCTAAACTAATCTCCCTTCTTAGGGGTTTTTATTGGTTAAAAACCTAAACTAAACTACCCTAAGGAAGTCGAAGAAGAAGCCCCGAACAAGGTCGAGAAAAGAGGATTAAATAGAAGACAAGGCGGGCCGCGAAGAACCGAAAGAAACAAAGGGGGGCACGACCGTGCCTAGGTGGCACGGCTGCACCGTGCCAGGTGGCACGGCCGTGCCACGTGGCACGGGGTGGCCGTGCCACCTTGCTGGCCGGTCGTCCCGGCTGGCTCCCGTTTTTCCGCCTTTTCGCCTGTTTTGATCCTTTTCTGCCCTTTTTCGCGACATTTGCTTGGTTCAACTTATTACCTGTAAGAATAAACAAAACAAGTAAAAATCTCAAAGAATACTTAATAAAACAAGAAAAACTCTAAAGATTACGTTATTATACGAGCTAAGATTAGATGAAAAGGGCATGTAAAATGCGACAAATTATCGCCTACAAATACCCCCACACCTATCTTTTGCTCGTCCTCGAGCAAAACAAAAGAAAACTAATCTAGAAACCTAACTCACTTTCGCAGGAATCGCGATTGCATTTAGCGTATGCAATAAGCCCTTTAAACCCCTTGGTTCCCCCAAGTGGACGAGTAAGGTCTCGTGAGGGTTTGCAGAAGATATACCCACAAAATCTCAAAAAAAAGAAAAGCAAAGAAAAGAAAAACAAAAGTCGAAAAATAAAAGTAGCAAAACACAATATATACATGGGGATAAACTGTACGCAATCGAATCAGCCAAAACCACCTAGTAGCTCAAATATCAGTCTGTACACAAGCATTATATGCATTTCAGGACACATCATCCCAAAGAATAGCATCCAGACATCAGCTTTTCATCCCACGACGCATGAGAATATTGAATCCATCCCGGTGCCTAGTGTGCAAGTGTATCATCACCCTGAAACTAAGCCTACCAAAACCAAACTCAATCCCACGCAATTGACACAAGCTACCTTTTTGATTGGCTAGCATAGAAAGCAGGTTTCCCCAGTAGCAGTATTGCCTCAAAGGGTAACACCCAGTAGCGCATGCCTCAAAGGGGTACTTGTCGTTTCCAACTCTTTTCTTCCCCACTTTCTTTTCTTTCCATTATTATTTTTTCAATACAAACTCATGTTACGCCTCAAAGGGATACACCCAGTAGCGCTTGAATTTGTTTATTTTTGCTTTTGTTTTGGAAAAAGAAAGGGGGTGCCAGCACATATAAAGGGAACTGTGCAGTAGACAATGGGAGAGTCGATCGTGGAAGACTAAGAATTCAGGATGATGACAATACATGAATTCAGGACTGGATTGCAAAATTACGCTGGACTGTCGGGGTTAGAACTGAGGTCTAAAACGACAGATTGGGGATGAATATCTATCATACACATTATACTTATATATGAGCTAACAGTCAAGGTATCAGGGATCAAGGCTGATCAATATAGTACAAAACTCCCCTAAATGCAAAAAGAAAAGAAAAATTTGTACAAAAAGGAGAAAAAAATGAAAAAGTTATACAAAAATGAAAAATTTTCACAAAAATAAGAAGAAAAATGGGAGATGACCCCACCCCCACACCTAAATCTCACAATGTCCTCATTGGGAGCCGCGAGTCATCACCAACACACAAAAATAAAGAAAACAAAATCAAATACAAGAAAAACAAAAGACGACAAAAATATACACAAGCTAACACACTCTCCCAAAAACACAAGCTCACCCAAACAACAACACGATCACACATAAATACAAACTAACACCACCAAAAATAAATATAGACCAATCCAACAACACCACCCATCACAACACAATAAAAATCCACAAAAACACAAAATTGGTGATCATAGCTAACAACGGCTCAACAACAACCAAATTTCACCACTAGATGATCACCAACAAAAACACAATCCTAATATTTACCACTAAACAAGAACAAAAAGAAAGAAAAGAAAAATAAAAATAAAAAGAAGGGGGGAGAAGAGTGAGAACGAGTATACCAGGTCGGGTACGGAATGTACCTAAACTACACCTCGCTAGGACGAGGTTGGGGAAGCGCGAGGAGCATCAGCCACTCCTCGGCGGCATTCAGGACGCGCATCGCCAACTTAGATGCCGTCAACGCTCGCAGAAGTTTATCAAACACCTGAGCCTGTAACTCAGATGAGTGTAAGTAAGAGCACTTAAACAGGAATGCAGAAATAATAGTAAGTGCTCTCCTAAATTTATCAAATGCCTTAGAAAAATCAGTAGAATGATTGAATTCAATAGGAAAGATGATTTTTCCAGGCATGTTCTCTAGGTATAGACTATAAGGGTCAAGGGAGGGGTCATACCCTCTAAAGGCATCTAGGGACTCCATACAGTCTATCTCATTCCCCTCAAGCATATCATGACATGCAACGAGTGATAAATTATGGTACTCAGGGGAAGAGGAGGGTAGTGAATATGAAGAAGCATGAGAAATATCAAGGGGGTTGAGGGATACATGGTCAGTAAAATTAGGACTAGATGAAACTACAGCCACAGCATCCACACAGGACTCCCCCTCGAGAATCTTGTCAAGATCCTGCACCTCACTACAAGTACCGTCTGACTCAAGACAGAAATCATCCCCATCGACCCTAGCACCAACACAAGATGTCGCACCTACCCCGAACTCCGTCGACTGAGCTAAAGGGAAAGGTGGATCAGGATAGGTCAAAGTGTTGTCCTTAAATGTGCTAGGTAGGGATGAAGCAACAAGAGGTAGAGTAGGTAAGGGAGGGTCGAGCACCTCCTCTAGTCCGGACTCTAGAGGAGGAAAAGACGCACCATCATCACACAGATTGACATCAAGTCTAGGAGCACTAGAACTAGGGTCAATCTTGGGTGATAGGTCATACTCCCTCGATTTATTAACAAACTCAGCAAACTCAACTTGTTGCTTGTTCATGGCCTCTATCATACTAGAAATTCTAGCAAAACCATCAGCAGAAATACGATAGGGACAAGAAACACTATCATGGTCAGAACGATGGCAGATCTCACATGCAAGAGGTGTATAATTAGGAATGCAGGGGGATGCGATGGATGAAGTAAATTGACTAGTCTCAAATTCATAAGTATCCCTAGCCAACCACTCAAGTAATTCCCAAGCTTCATCAACGTTTCGAGCACAGAAATCCCAATGCTCCAAAAGAGCACGGGTCTCACAAGTCACACCCTCATAGACCATGTTCAAAATTTCCCACTTCTCGAAGCAATAACCACAATGAGCAAGAAAAGCATGTAATCTATCATAGTATTGCCAAAACAATTCATGCTCATGTTGAGGGAAGTGGAAAGGAGACATATTTTCTTTTTTTTTTTTTGAATTTTTTGATTTTTTGATTTTTTTGGATTTTCTAAAGGCCTAGTCTCGAATGTTGAAGTAAACCCCAATATTGAAAAACGCCAATTCCCCGGCAACGGCGCCAAAAACTTGTTGTAAGAAAAACAGAGTTTTAATATTTATAAACCCCAAATGCAAGGTGTATCGTTGAGTACTTGGGGTGTCGTCCGCAGGGAATTGTGTTTTCAACTACCAGAGTTTACTAGAGCGTCTCAATCTAGGCGTGATCAACGGTGAAGGAGGGGAACTAAACTACGCTACAAATACAAAAACAAGCGACTTGGAATTGTGATTTTACCAATTAGTGAACCAACTAATCAATACGAGTCCTAACCACACCCAATCTATGCCTAGAACTTAGAGTTTTCCTTCACGCCCGCCAAGTGTTCGATGAAATGCCTGAGAGGGTTTTCATCCATATTTTTGGGCGATTGACTTATGCTGAGAGGTGAGGTCAATTTGCTAGTGTGGGAGAGGGAATGCCGAGTTCGGGACACGAAAGTAGTATCCGAATCGAGCTAGGTCCGGGGTTGCTAGTTTTGTGGTCTAATTCGACTAACCCCACGAAAGTAGGTGGTTACGCGAGTTAGACTAGCTCATGACCCTTGAAAGAGGGCTTGGGTGGTCTTTGATGATGCAACCGACCATCTCTAGTTCGTAGTGTGGTTTGGGTAGGTTAGGACTCATCTTGGTTAGTTAGTTTATCCATTGGTAAAATCACAACTCCAAGTCGTTTGTTTCTGTGTTTATAACGTAGTTTAGTTCCCCCTTTTCACCCTTCGATCCTGCCTAGCTTGAGACGCTTTAGTTAGCTCTGGTAGTTGAAAACACAATTCCCTGCGGACGACACCCCAAGTACTCAACGATACACCTTGCACTTGGGGTTTATAAATATTAAAACTTTTTTCTTGCAACAAGTTGCAAGAAAAACAGAGTTTTAATATTTATAAACCCCAAGTGCAAGGTGTATCGTTGAGTACTTGGGGTGTCGTCCGCAGGGAATTGTGTTTCCAACTACCAGAGTTTACTAGAGCGTCTCAAGCTAGGCGTGATCAACGGTGAAGGAGGGGAACTAAACTACGCTACAAATACAGAAACAAGCGACTTGGAATTGTGATTTTACCAATTAGTGAACCAACTAATCAATACGAGTCCTAACCCACCCAAACTACGCTATGAACAAGAGATGGTCGGTTGCACCATCAAAGACCACCCAAGCCCTCTCTCAAGGGTCATGAGCTAGTCTAATTCGTGTAACCACCTACTTTCGTGGGGTTAGTCGAATTAGACCACAAAACTAGCAACCCCGGACCTAACTCGATTCGGATACTACTTTCGTGTCCCGAACTCGGCCATTCCCTCTCCCACACTAGCAAATTGACCTCACCTCTCAGCATAAGTCAATCGCCCAAAAATATGGATGAAAGCCCTCTCAGGCATTTCATCGAACACTTGGCGGGCGTGAAGGAAAACTCTAAGTTCTAGGCATAGATTGGGTATGGTTAGGCCTAGTACAAGATCAATTAGCCATCAAGAGGCTAATCACAATTCAAGCCAACACAATCTACCAACAAATCATGAAAAACGCGTGAAAACCTAAACTAACCAACAAGAACATAAACTTGAAGAACAAAACGGAATGAAATAAAACAAATCTAAACAACTAAACAACATAAATTAACAATGAAATTTAAACACATAAATCGACCAAAACCAATACAAGAATCAAAATCAACAAAACATAATTAACAAGAACATAAAAAACTAGAGAGATAAAAGAGAAGGAAACTTAGTCTTGAATTGATGAAGAACTTGAAATTCAAAGGTTGAATCCAATGTTACAATCTTCAATCCTAAACTAATCTCCCTTCTTAGGGGTTTTTATTGGTTAAAAACCTAAACTAAACTACCCTAAGGAAGTCGAAGAAGAAGCCCCGAACAAGGTCGAGAAAAGAGGATTAAATAGAAGACAAGGCGGGCCGCGAAGAACCGAAAGAAACAAAGGGGGGCACGACCGTGCCTAGGTGGCACGGCTGCACCGTGCCATGTGGCACGGCCGTGCCACGTGGCACGGGGTGGCCGTGCCACCTTGCTGGCCGGTCGTCCCGGCTGGCTCCCGTTTTTCCGCCTTTTCGCCTGTTTTGATCCTTTTCTGCCCTTTTTCGCGACATTTGCTTGGTTCAACTTATTACCTGTAAGAATAAACAAAACAAGTAAAAATCTCAAAGAATACTTAATAAAACAAGAAAAACTCTAAAGATTACGTTATTATACGAGCTAAGATTAGGTGAAAAGGGCACGTAAAATGCGACAAATTATCGCCTAACACTCGCCATCAATGTTGGAAACATATAGTTTTAAGGGATGTTATATACAATCACAACCACTAAATATATTTTATGAAATGATACCAATCGAACCACTGGGCTTTGAATTAAATCGATCAACTTAAAGTGTACCTGAAATTATCAAGTAACGAGATTAGTAATAACAAAAGTAATAATCGAAATTAATTTATAGATCAAACCGTGCTGTGACTTAGCCACTATCCTAGGAACAATTTCACTAAAGCTAAGGTGCAAATTTCATACGAACAGCCATTCCCCACGATTGACACGGTGTTAACCACTCCAGGTGCACTCCTACACAGTTAACTTGAAGTATTGGAATCAGTGCCCAAATATGTTTATATTGAGGGTTTAAGGCTACGTATTTATGGCTAATTTTGTAGGCTAATTTATTTGTGATTTAGGCATATAAAGGAGGATCCTAAAATTGGTTTTTCTCTTTGCTCTATATGTGTCTTTGCTGAATTTTCTTGGCTCTAAAAAGCCTCCCTAACTGTGCATATATATAGGGAAAAAGGGGAGAATTTAATTCACCAAACTAGCAACAAATTTTGACATTTTTTACCAATATTTTAACAAAGAAGCAAAGTTATGTTGTCAACCACCAACCAACTTTTACAACAGCACAAGGTAGGTCAATAATTCGACCTACTACTTTCATTCTTCCTAACAATCCCCCACAAAAATCAAAGTATGATTAGGTAATATAAACATGTTTGGGCACGAAGAAATTAATGTGTCGATGCCAATGTCCCGCGATTTAAATTGACACCTAGTGACACCAGGTTTAAAGACAAACATCCTACCAAGTGACAATCATCTTGAACTTGATAGGGAGGTGTAAGTCCGCCCCTGGGCACACATTAATCTCAGATATTTTCATACTCTGCAGTCTGGCACATTATACTAGCCATACGCCACTCCCGTTAGCTTATAGGTGCTCTAGGAGGTAGACCCATACCAATCATCCGACAGGAAGCGGCCACACTTCCACACCTAAGTAGGTGGATCCATCTAGTGTGTGCTACTTTCACGCCTCACATGATCCATTAAGAGCCAAATGCTCAACCTTTCCCAACAATAGCAAAGCACTATAACTCACATACACCATAGGGAAGGATACCATGTAGCGCTCCTGGAATTAAGTAATGATTTCGTTGTTATCCTTTGAACTTTTCTTTCGATAAAGTAGGGATCCATCATTACAATTCCTCAATGGGTCTCAATCCCATCCACCTCAATGCATCAAAAATCATTTTTCTACACAGACCTTTCGTTAGCGGATCCGCAAGATTCTTTTTGGACTTCACAAAGTCCAGTGATGTCACTGTATATTCAGTATCTCCTTCACTACTTTGTGTCTCAGTTGTATATGCCTTCTCTTTCCATTGAAAGGCTTACATATCGCAAATGAAATTTCTGCCATATTATCACAATGCAGTGCAATCGAAGGAGTTGGCTTCCCCCACAATGGGACGCCTGCTAGCAAACTTTTTACCCATTTAGCCTCACAGCCTGCCAATTCAAGAGTAATAAACTTGGATTCCATAGTAGACATAGCAGTACAAGACTATTTAGCAGATTTTCCAGATATAGCACCTCCACCTATTGTGAACACATAACCACTAGTGGAATTAGTTTCATCATTACCAGATACCCAATTAGCATCGCTATATCCTTCTAATACATCAGGAAATTTTCCATGATGTAAACCCCAATCAAAAGTACCTTTCAAATATTTAAGCAAGCATTGTAATGTAATCCAATTATTATCACTGGGGTTGTGAGTATATCTACTAAGTTTACTTACAGCATATGCAATATCAAGCCTTGTATAATTCATTAAAAACATGACAATGCCAATTATTTTTGCACATTTCATTTGGCACATAGGAATACCTTTACTTTTCACTAAATGCATACTAGCGTCATAAGGTGTCATAACAGGATCAACATCAAATGCATTAAACTTTCTAAGTATTTTCTCAATATAATGAGCTGGTTAAGACTAATGCCATCTTGGATCCTCTTAATTTTGACTCCTAAGATAACATCAGCTTCATCCATATCTTTCATTTCGATTTGGGTACTTAGAAAATTTTTAGTATCATTAACAATATCCACTTTTATGCCAAATTTAAGCATGTCAATAACATATAAGCATATAATAACACAACCATTACAAACATGCTTAGAATACACGCAAGTGTCACCTTCATTTGCCTTAAAGCCGTATGTTATAATTGTGCTATCAAATTTTTCATACCACTGTTTAGGGACTTGTTTTAATCCATACAAGGATTTTATTAATTTACACATCTTATGTTCTTGCCCCAGTACCACAAATCCCTCAGGTTGTTCCATATAAATTTCTTCCTCTAGATCCCTATTCAGAAATACAGTTTTCACATCCATTTGATGCACAATTAAGCCATGAATAGAAGCAAGTGCAATCAATATTCTAATGGCAGCTATTTTAGACATGGGAGCATACATATCAAAGTAATCAATTTCCTTTCTTTGATTAAATCCCTTAACTAGCAAGTGAGCTTTATATTTATCAATAGATCCATCAGCCTTCAGCTTTTTCTTAAATACCCATTTACACCCCAAAGGTTTACAACCTCGAGGAAGGGCAGATAATTCCCATGTATGATTACTTAATATGGAATCAAGTTCGCTGTTAATAGCTTCTTTCTAGAAAATAGCATCAATAGATCTCATGGCTCTTTATATGTTTTTGAGTTCTTCTTCAATAATATATGCAGAAACATATTCCTCATTTAACATGTCATATTCAACTAGAAACGTGGTAATAAAGTCAAGACCAAAATCAGTTTCTTTCCTGATTCTTTTACTTCTTCTTAATTCTACACCAGATGAACATGCATGTCATTTAGAGGATACTTCATGAGGGATGTGATGATCATAAGATGCAATTTTCATAGGATATATATTTTCAAAGAATTTAGCATCTCTAGCTTCAATAATATTACCATGCATATATGAGTCATTTGCACCTTTAATGATAAATTGACATGCAGCACTTTGATAAGCATATCCGATAAATAATGAATCAAAGGTTCTAGGACCAATTTTCTTCCTTTTAAATTCAGACAATCCCACTTTAGCTAAAGACCCCCCCAACACTTTTAAGTAATTCAGGTTAGGAGGATCCCCTTTTCATAATTCATATGAGGTCTTATCAAGCTTCTTATGAGGCATATGATTTAATACATGACATGCAGATAAAATTGACTCCCTTCAAATATTATCAGGAAGCCCAAAACTAACGAACATGGCATTCATCATGTTTTTCAAGGTTCTATTTTTCCTTTCTGTTACACCATTTTGTTCTGGAGTGTAAGAAACAATCCGTTCATGAATAATTCCATTAGCGTCACAATAATTTTTAAGACTTGTAGGGTCATACTCGCCACCTCTATCGCTTCTAAGCCTTTTTATTCTTCTGTCTACCTGATTTTCAACTTCAGTTTTATATTTAATAAACGTTTCTTCTGCTTCACCTTTTGAGCCTAGGAGATAAACCATAGTGTAACGTGAGTAGTCATCAACAAACGTAATACAATACTTTTTACCGCCGCTACTCATATGGTTCTTAAAATCTCCCAGGTCACTATGAATAAGCTCAAGCAATTCGGTTTGTCTTTCTATGGATTTAAACGGCTTCTTATGAAACTTAGCTTCAACACATACTTCACATTTAGAAAAATCCATATTAGACAATTTGGGAATCAAATTAAGATGCTTGAACCTTTAAATAGAGTCAACATTTATATGTCCTAATCTAGGATGCCATAAATCAAGTGATTCAATGGCGTAAGCAGAAGAGGTACCAGCCATTTTATTAATATTTTCAGAAATTGTGTCAATCACAATCAGGCCACTATTACAGCAAAAACTCTTTCCCACAAATTCACCATTACGAGTCATAACTAGACGATCAGAAACAAACGTTAATTTTAGAGCCGCTTTCATGACCAAGCTACCAGATATGAGGTTTCTACGCATTTCAGGCACATATAGCACATTAGTAAGAGTAAGCAGTTTTCCAGAAGTGAGTTTTAAACTAATCTTCCCTTTTCCGATGACAGAGGCAGATGTGGAGTTACCCATAAAAACATTTTCACCTTCGTCAATTTTTTCGTAAAACTGAAACAGCCTACGATTGGCACATATGTGTTTAGTAGCACCTGTGTCCATGATCCATTTCACAGTGTTGCTAACTAAATTGATTTTTGACACAACTGCAATCATAGTATCAGATTCAACTAGATTGGCATTTCCTCTTTCCTTAGATTTGCAATCTACGTCCTTGGGACCATGCCGTAAATTGTTGGAAAAATATAACCGAAAATCATTCTTAGATTGTTGGAAAAATATAGTTTTAAGAGGTGTTATATGCAATCACAACCACTAAATATATTTTATGAAATGATGCCAATCGAACCACTGAGCTTTGAATTAAATCGATCAATTTAAAGTGTACCTGAAATTATCAAGTAACGAGATTAGTAATAACAAAATTAATAATCGAAATTAATTTATAAATCAAACCGTGTAGTGGCTACTGTCCTAGGAACGATTGCATCGAAGTTAAGGTGCAAACTTCATACGGGCGGCCGTTCCTGAGGATTCACACGGTGTTAAGCACTCCAGGTGCACTCCCAAGTAGTTAACTTGGAGTACTTGAATCAATGGCCAAAGATGTTTATATTTAGGATTCAAGGCTATGTATTTATTGGCTAATTTTGTAGGCTAATTTATTTGTAGTTTAGACATGTAAAGAAGGATACTAGAGTTGGTTTTTCCCTCTGCTTTATGTATGTCTTTGTTGAATTTTCTTGGCTCTAAAAAGCCTCCCTAACCGTGCATATAAATAGGAAAGATGGGGAGAATTTAGTTCACCAAACTAGCAACAAATTTCACATTTTTTACCAATATTTTGACAAAAAGACAAAGTTAGGTCGTCAACCACTAACCAACTTTGACAATAGCACAAGGTATGTCAATAATTCAACCTACTACTTTGATTTTTTCTAACAATCAATGCATTATACTCCTTAGCCATAACTTGCTTCCAGTGAGAGTACTTAGAAGACTTAGAAAAACAAGAAGGTTCATCCTCAGCTAAGTAGTAATCTTCTGTCTATTAGGCAACTTTATCGTGGTAATGAATGTTCTACTGCAGTAGAAGGGCAAGGAAAAAGGAAGCTCGTCTAATATTTTAGCCACGATAGGCGACGTCGATGGAGCACATACAAGGTCGAGATCGATAGGGTGTACTCGGCAGTAGGAGAAGAGTCGGTTGTGACTGATGAAAGAGGCAAGCTAGACATGGCATGAGAGGATGTTACGGTCCAATTGCAAGGTATGGGACTTGAGTCCCACATTGATCATATGGGGGGTTAATGTGGGGTTTATATAGGCTTTGGGTTCTCCCAACCTTTGAGCTAGCTTTTGGGATGGGCTCTTCCAAAGTTCTGTATCAATTGGTATCAGAGCCACCATCATATGTCCGCACTCTGAGTCACGAAAAGGGCTACCTAAGGAGAGGGCTACCTGTGTAATAGAGTGAAGCCGTCGCGAAAGGAGAAAAAGGCTACCTAATTACCAGAGTGAAGCTACCTAGAGTGAAGCCGTCGGGACGATGGTTGCGGAGCGTGGTAGATTGTTACGGTCCAATTGCAAGGTATGGGACTTGAGTCCCACATCAATCATATAGAGGGTGATGTGGGGTTTATATAAGTTTTGGGTTCTCCTAACCCTTGAGCTAGCTCTTGGGATGGGCTCTTCCAAAGTTCTGTATCAGAGAAAGAAGAGAAGTCGGCCATGCCTGTTGAGCCACACAGACATAGTTGCTTGAGAAGGAAGAAAGAAAGTAGAAGTAGAAGGACGGCTAGGTCAGAGGAATAAAGGAGCGTTTTTGCTCTGATTCCATGTGAAAGATTAGTGAATGAATGACTCACCGAACCCTGGGAACCTGGAGTTGTATAGATATGCAAATATACAAAATATAATTTTACAATATATCCCTGTACACTATTAACTTCATCCACAATAAGCAATTGCAGCTCCCCCCCCCCCCCCCCTTTTCATATGTCACATTTAGGCAACACCTCCCTCATTGTAAAGAAGAAGCATTTTCCACATCGAGTTGGTAAGACTTAAACTGAGGCCCTGATAGAATACGTTTCAGGTTTGATTCTTCCATCACTTGTTATATTGTACTGTTTTTTATGGCTCTTTCAAACCCAAAAAAAATCATAAGAGAGATGGAGCAATGGCTATAAGCTGCACATCTATTGCTTAGTGGACTAGAAGCCTTGGCACTAATTGGGGTTGGATTGTTGAGGTTGTTTTTTCTAGAACGCTTCAAAAGATAAATATATTTTAAATACAGTTCAACCAACTTTTGGACCTGACAGCTGCACAGGAGGTGCACCAGTGGACTGCAATTAGATCCACACTGCAAGAGGCCGTTTAGTGTACAACTCTCGAGTAAATGATAAAAAGGACAAAACTGAAACAAAGATAGAACACTAGAGTTGTATATGTTTTTAATTTTAGTTCTCTGTTAGTGTCAGTCAGTCTAGCTACCAACCGGCTTGTAAGGCAAAGATTTTCAATTTTTTTTATTCAAAAGACTCAAATATTAGACCTTGTTTCTTTCTTCTTCTTTTTTTCCCCCTCCTCCACCCCCGGATTGCTACTCACCGAACTGGTTCAAGTACTTAGCAGAGTAGAATAACAGCACAGAACAACCAACATATGCTCTCTAGCTAGAGTACAAGAAGACAACAAAGCTCCATCAAGACAAAAGAAGAATACCTTCGTACCTTACTTAAAGGAAACAAGTGCTAAATCACTTGTATGGTATTGGTATTTGGTAAACTCAATGCAAGTCTCTATAGAAATGATTAAAGCTAATTATTATTTGAATGGTTTTTATTCAAATGTTTTCCTTAACATCATGCAATTATCCTGTTTGCTTTGCATTGAGATTTCAGGAAAAGATACGCGTTGCACTCTACGTGCAAAAAGCAGCTCTCCATTTCATCGACGGTATTTAATTTGCTTCCGCATCCATTACTACTTTCATCACAATCTTCATCATCCTGTGTTTTAAAAAGAAATTTATCATCGTCTTCTTCCTACAATTGTGCAGCTGCTCAGCACGATTACCAGGTTGACGAACAGACCAGACAAGCAGGGTTCACTATCAATCCAGACGAGCTAGCCTCCATAGTTCGGGGGCACAATTCTCGAGACTTGAAATCTCATGGTGGGGCTGAAGGCATTGCAAAGACGATTTCTGCATGCCTGGAGGGAGGCATCACGTCAACTGAAGTAGGGAACAGGCAGAAGATATTTGGATTTAACCGCTTTCTTGAGAAACCTCCTAGAAGCTTCCTAAGCTTCGTTTGGGACGCTTTACAGGACCTAACCTTGATCATTCTCATGGTCTGTGCTGCAGTCTCCTTAGGTGTAGGGTTAGCCACCAAAGGGTGGCCGAAGGGTATATATGATGGTGTAGGAATAATACTCAGCATCCTGTTAGTTGTTCTAGTAACAGCTGTCAGTGACTATAAACAGTCATTACAGTTCCGGGACTTAGATAAAGAAAAAAAGAATATCCAAGTTCATGCCACTAGAGATGGCAAAAGACAGAAGATTTCGATCTATGATTTGGTGGTTGGAGATATTGTTAATCTGTCAATTGGGGATCAAGTTCCCGCAGATGGGTTGTTCATCTCGGGCTATAACTTATCGATTGATGAGTCAAGCTTGTCAGGAGAAAGTGAGCCTATTTATGTAACTGAAGAGCACCCTTTTCTTTTATCTGGGACTAAAGTCCGAGATGGGTCAGCCAAGATGCTAGTGACGGCTGTTGGGATGAGAACTGAGTGGGGAACATTGATGGCGACACTCAGTGAAGGAGGGCAGGAAGAGACTCCGCTCCAGGTGAAGCTCAATGGGGTGGCAACCATAATAGGGAAGGTTGGGTTGGGGTTTGCAATACTGACATTTTTGGTCTTGGTGGCTCGGTTCATGGCTCGAAAGATTGTTAACAATGAGATGGATCAGTGGTCCTTAGATGATGCATTGAGGCTTCTTAATCACTTTGCAACTGCTGTAACTATAGTAGTTGTTGCAGTACCCGAGGGGCTCCCATTAGCTGTCACACTCAGCCTTGCATTTGCAATGAAGAAACTGATGAATGACAAGGCACTTGTCAGACACCTCTCAGCCTGTGAGACAATGGGGTCTGCCAACTGCATCTGCACAGACAAGACAGGGACATTAACGACAAATCACATGGTGGTAACCAAGTTATGGGTACACGGGAGGGTTAAGGACATTGACGGAGATGGAAAAGACGCAATTAGATCTTCTATATGCAAGAGTGTGTTAGACATCATGGTAAAAGCCATATTCAGCAACACTGCAGCTGAAGTTGTCAAAGGGGATGGAGGGAAGCTAGAAGTAATAGGAACTCCTACTGAGACTGCGATACTAGAGTTTGGCCTACTCTTAGGGGGAGACTTTGATGCCCTGAAAAAGGAATCAAAGATAGTGAAGATTGAGCCGTTCAATTCTGACAGGAAAAGGATGTCGGTTCTTGTTGCTGTGCCTTCTGGTGGGCTCCGAGCTTTCTGCAAGGGAGCATCCGAAATAGTTCTGAAAATGTGTGACAAGGTATTAGACCCTAATGGTAAACCGATATCGCTTTCAGAAGAACTGAGACAGAAGATCACGGAGGTGATGAACAAGTTTGCCAGTGAGGCATTAAGAACTCTGTGCATAGCTTTCAAAGATTTGGGGGACAAATCAAATGGTGAAAGAATCCCTGAGGAGGACTTAACGCTGATAGCGATTGTGGGAATCAAGGATCCTGTACGCCCAGGTGTTAGGGAAGCAGTGCAGACTTGTTTAGCAGCGGGGATCAAGGTCAGAATGGTGACAGGGGACAATATTCATACAGCTAAAGCCATAGCTAGAGAATGTGGGATATTGACTAGTGGCGGCTTGGCAATTGAAGGGCCAGAATTTCGGAAAAAGAACCCTAAGGAAATGAAGGAAATCATACCAAATCTCCAGGTATTTCAGAGTGTACTCCTAAATCTTTGTTCGGTTAGCAACTGTTTCTGACAACTGGTGCACGTGTTTTTTGTGATTTTCTAGGTTATGGCTCGTTCGAAGCCATTGGATAAGCACACATTAGTCACCCAATTGAGGGAACAGTTCAAAGAAGTGGTGGCTGTGACTGGCGATGGTACAAATGATGCTCCTGCTTTACATGAAGCAGACATTGGACTTTCCATGGGCATAGCAGGAACTGAGGTTTTGCATCTTTTGCCTGATTCTACCACAAGTTTCACCTAGTCTTAAACTAGCCTGACCTGAGCTCCTCGTATCCAACTCACAGTTGAAACAAAGTACCAAACTTTAACTGGAATCTAGACGGACAATTTCCAATTTGAGCTAAACCAATAATCAAGATATAGACACAAACATGACCAAAACCTAAAATGACAAGCTGAAACCTGCTCTATGCCACAATAGTCCATCAGCCTATTCTTTTGCCAAGTCTACTTTTCACCAGATTGACCTCAACTCATGACTCTATCTAATGCATTTTTGCTGATACGTTCCATAGGTTGCCAAGGAAAATTCAGATGTCGTAATCATGGACGATGATTTCACAACCATACTATCAGTTGCTCGTTGGGGTCGTTCTGTCTATGTAAATATACAGAAGTTTGTACAGTTCCAGCTAACAGTTAACATAGTTGCTCTTGTGGTCAATTTTGTTTCTGCCTGCATTACAGGTTTGTCATCTACATTGCAGTCATTCCTTCACAAGCCCCTTCATCATAATTTGGGCACCCTGAGAGAACATAGACCTAATGAAATTGACCCATATCTAATTATCCAATCGAGAACTCAGAATAAGGAAACCCGGTTTTAAGAGCGCAATCTATATATTTCCAAAACCAGACTTGAACTAAGCCAAACTCAAAATGAACAAACTTGACCAGAACGAAAGAAATCAATCTGAAAAAAAAATCAGAATAGGATCCAAGCCAAATTAACTTTATCCCAACCAAACTGAAGGATATATGTGCTAGTTGATATAACTGGTACTCATGTTTTGTTTAATGATGAATGTTGGAAAACAAATGCAGGTTCAGCTCCACTGACAGCAGTTCAGTTGCTGTGGGTGAACATGATAATGGACACCCTAGGTGCCCTAGCCCTAGCCACAGAGCCTCCAAATAATGAACTAATGAAGCGCGCGCCTGTTGGTAGGAATGCCAATTTCATAACCAAGACCATGTTCAGAAACGTAATTGGTCAAAGCATCTACCAATTGATAGTCCTGATGCTCCTCCAATTCAGAGGAAAGCAACTCCTACAACTCTCTGGCCCAAATGCCACAAAAACTCTAGACACCTTCATTTTCAACACCTTTGTGTTCTGCCAGGTATATGTACAAGCACCCTTGCTCAAACTTGGCCATGAGTGTTGCTAATTTCAGGCATGCAACATGGTCTTAGGTGTCAAACTGCCATTTTTCAACTAAACTAGGTCATATGTTTGCAGTTTATATTGATGTGGAAAGTGTTGGGGTATCTAACATGAATACTGTAGCAAATACAATGAATTGGGCTCTTCTGGTTGCACTTGGGTCAAGCAGTTTCTCTGCTCCAAAAACATCATCATCCTCCTTATCATCATCAACCCTTAAAAACCTCATTCGAAACTAACTTGATGTGGTATTTCAGGTGTTCAATGAAATAAACAGCAGAGAAATGGAGAAAGTAAACGTTCTGCAGGGCATATTTAGGAACTGGCTATTCTTGACAATCACAACCTCAACAGTAGTATTCCAAGTCATAATAGTGGAGTTTCTGGGCACCTTCGCTGATACCGTGCCACTCAGCTGGCAGCTGTGGGTGCTTAGCATAGCAATCGGAGCAGTAACGTTGGTGGTAGCAGTTGTGTTGAAGTGCATTCCTGTTGAAAACATTTGGTGTCCCATTAAACGCCATGATGGCTATGAGGCATTGCCTAGCGGCCCTGAACTTGCATAAACATTGTAGCTTTACACTTACAACTTAGTCTTGCCTTTATTTGACATTGATCTGTTGGTACAGTACTTTTGTTTTCTTCCGGCTTTGAAAGTTCCCTCTTTTGGGTTTTTTTTTTTTTTGGGTGGTGGGAGCAAGTTTTGAGCAATCGGTTAAAAGAGGAAGTAAACTACAGATGAATCTTTCGACGCATATTCTGTAGGATGGTTAAAACACAACAAACACAACTTACAAGGCTTCCTAACTCGTTGTTCCATACCTGTTGTGCAAATTTGGCCCCATTCTATTGTCTCCCCAAAACTATCGTGACACATGGAGATTACTCCACAAAAAATGTGCTTGCATAGGTACTACTGTCATCCGCAGATATGTCACTCGTATTTGACGAAATTAATTCACCAATAAACCCCATAAAACACCTCACTTTACCATCATAACTAGATCTCTCTCAACCATCATACCTGGCCTGGATCACAATCTAAAGGGCACACTTCATGGAGCTTTTGTAGAAGAGGTGCCACGGGGATATCATGTTGATTGTTGAGTATCATCATCAACAAATATATATTCACTTTTTTCTGCGGGACGTTAGCACTCTCTACCTTCGATAGATTTGTTACCATTATGCACGATTGAAGGGCGTCTATTGTAAAAGTAATGGCTGTTTTAAAACCACAATTGGAAAATGCAAACCAGATGAAAGCAACCCTGGCCACCAGGGCTTCCTCTAAAATTAGAATTCCACAGATTCAATAGATTTCAAATTCTTATCTTGTTTTAGACTTGCACATACTTCCATCAAAGCAATGTGAAACCAATGGTAAAGATTCTTCACTAACAAGGATTCAAAATGCGATTTCGAATCGCAATCCCGATTTCGATAGCTGTACGGCAAAATTGCTAAAATACGACAATCGCGTTCCGTATCACGGCCATCACGGCATAAAAACACAGTTCACCCAACTCCAAAACCTTTCCAATACGGCCGTTTCGTCGCGGTTTGGCCACATTTTGAATCCATGTTTACTAATGAAACAGACCTGCCAACAAGAAAATCTCATATTTGGAATCTGTCATCGACCTAACCCATGCCAAAGCTGATAAATCACAAAGATTATATCACTCTCTGCTCTTAGGGAAAAATCCTCCCAGTCTTTAATTGTTCCTAAAACCTAAATAATTGTAGTACAAACTATCATTATCAGAAGCAACAACATAATCACAAGGGAGGAGGCATCCAACCAAACAAAACCGAACCAAATATCCTATGCTTCTATTGCAGGTTGGTTTGTTGGGGACGGGGGACTTTTAGATGCACTCAACCTTACCCTTGAATTACAAGAACAAATTTGTACTGGAAGTTTGGAACCTTGATAACAGGAGAAGATAGAGGAAAAAGGACGGGTGGTGTCTATCCACTATCAAAGCAGAGTTTGACTGCTATAGGGCTAGAGTTGATCCCTCCTGAAACGGGCATTTGCTGTCAATTCTTGAGCAGGCAAACATCACAAAAGAAAGCACCACAGTCGTATATGGCATGATGAAGGAAAGCCCCTCCTCCGCCAAGGCTAAGACTTTCCTTGAGGATCTCTTCGGACAAAGAGCTTGCTGATATCTTCTGTCACGACATTGCTCCTGCAAATTTTTAAATGGTTTAAGCAAACATTTGCTGCCAAACAGCATAAAAATAAGCTATGCAGAATCATGAAGCAGAACATTATCTCATGCTTGTGAATTGAGCAGTGAACCAGGTTATCAAAAATTTGGCTGCTTAAACGTTATCTTCACGATATGCCCAAAACATGCCCAGGGACCTTAGTATTGCACATGCTGGCTTTGCTCAGTTCTCATCTGAAATGGCTTACAACCCACACAACAAATTTCAAATCACAACAACCAACAGTTACTTGCTGAATTGTTTATGATAGCTGAAGTTGATGATATAGTTATACCAACCTCAAGACATCACGTCTCTCCATAAAGTTTCATATGAGAAAAATTGTGGCGCCCTTCACTTCTTGAGTAATTCATAACAAGAGTCCGAGGATACTTCCAATCAGCAGACTTATTTTGAGACTATTTCTTGGTTGTGTACATTTTAGGCACTCTCTTTTATTCCAATCACATCACTTCATCTCAGCCAATGACATACTTCCTAAGGCCACGTATGGTACATTACCTTTTTAAAAAATTTTCTTCCTTTTTTTTACACAGCATATTACCTTATCATCACCACCATGATCACAAATCACAACTCAACTACTTGCTCTAATAAGAAGTTCCAGAGTCTAGTAAGGGTGCCTGTGCTGTCCCTAGCCCTCCACTTTGACATCACTAAAACAAACTAACATATCGCCTGCATGTTAGAAATAACTTTGCTTCTCCCTATCCTCCCCCCCCCCCCCCCCCCAACCCCCAAAAAAAAAAAAAAAAAAAAGAAGAAATAACTTCGCTTCTCCCATGGTAAACAGCCAGCATCAGCTTCACTCAGCAGTCAGAACCTCCCCAGGACTATTATCGGAAACCCAATTCTCTAGCAGTATGCAGCTCTTTTACCAGGCAGCATACCAAATCATAGATTCAAAATGTGGCTGTTTCGCAATGAAACGATGGCATCGGAAAGGTTTTGGACTTGGGGGAACAGCGTCTTCATCCCATGACAGCCACGATATGGAACGTGATTGTTGCATTAGAGTGATTTTGCTATAACATGACCGAAACTGCAATCACGATGCAAACACATTTGGAATCCTTGAAACCATGTACTCAACACTGCCGAACAAACCGGGAATGCCATTACCCAGGTAATTATGACAGGAAATCTGATGTAAACAAGGAGAATAGGGAAGCACCATGAAAGAAGAATATAAACTCAATAGATCACTGAAGAAGAAAGAACTCTCAAACATAAGAAGAATCGTCAACACGATTGCCAAAATGCATGGATGATTCATTTCATCTAACACTATTGCATCGTGAAAATTAATGAATTATTATCATACACCCCCTCCACATTTAAGTAAAATCACATTTGTAACCCACAGTTTTTGGAATTTTTATTTAACCCCCCTCAACTTAAAAATTATTATTATTTGCCCTCCATGAGTACCAATGTGAGGGTGATTAAATAATAATAAATTTCCTGTATATGATAACAAATTCTAAAATGAGGGGGTTCAAATAATGATTCCAAAAACTGCGGGTTACAAATAAGATTTACATAAATGTGAAAGCAGGTATATGCTAATAATTCGAAAATTAATGGTGCCTATGGAAACATCCAAAGTCATAATTGATCAGAGCCTCACTCATTTCCACTTGATCATACACAACAGGAAACACATACTGGTCACTTATATTCTTATCTAAAAAATTGTATTCACCAGTAATATCAACAATGTGAAAAATAGGAAAATAATTCAGCTCACTATATGGGAATACTCTAGGGTATGTTTGGTGCTGAAGCACAATTTCTACATTCTATGAACGATTTCCTATATGGCCTTTCATATCAGATCTCTAGTATTTAATTCTCTTATAATCCAAGAAAGCAAAGAAATAGAGCCACGCAGCGAGCAGAGTGTTAATGTCAATTTACATCCTTTAGTTGGAAATCATCTGCATCAGTTTGCAGCTGAGCAGATCATGCATTAAATTCGTGAGGGTACGGACAATCCTACTTGTTTAATTCAGTGGCATGAAGTCAAGGTTATCAATCAAACAGCAGAGTTACTTTATGTAACGCAGATTGTAGATATTGGATTTCTTTTTTTTTCCAACTCCTACGGAGATAAGTAATTTTTAGTAAAACCAGGTCTTAAGACTCTAATATCTGCATGAACGTGCCGCACGTTCATCATGCAGCTAGTTCTCTTTTCCTTCTTTCTTTCTTTGGTTTGGGCGAGGGAGGGGGAACATGTAGAAAAGCAATTATGAAAGGTTGACTGTGTTGTGTCATACAAAACTCCAAATTTAGTGTCATAGCTACTGAAAACATTCCACAACATTTAACTACTTGACTCTGAAATGCAGAGAACAGCAACAAAATATCAGTTTTAGCTCATGACACTAAAAATATATATCAATCTTTTCAATTTTTTTTTTTCAGAGTTCCCCAGAGAAAATTTCTTCTTGCAGTTGTACCCAAGTAAATCTATGCACCTCAGCAGTCAGTACCCAGAACACCGATACACGGAATGGATCCTAAAAGACGTCAAAAAGAGTTCTTAGCCAACCATCTCTAAATAGTGGCATGTTGTTACCAAGTCTGCAACTATATCCAAGCTGAGGTACACAATCAGGGGCAACTACACTCCCCGAGCAATTTTCTTGCACAAGAAGTAAGAATACTAAAATTGATTGTGACGTGATGATTCACTGACATATAAGAATACAGTAACATGAGCAAGAGATTTCGGTAATTTGAAAGTGACGAAGTAAGGGAATCCATGGAACAAAAACACACCTTCCACGAAGCTGTGGTGGAACCAACTGACCGCTACCAGTATCTGGAATATTCTTAGAGTGAGGTAAATTGCCTCTTGGAATTTTACCTCGGATGTTTGAGGAACTTGACCCATTTGCTTCTCTCTTGCGTGATGCATTTTCAGCCATGGCAGCAGCAACTCGTGAGGAGTGATCTGTACCAACAGGCTGAGATAAGATAGGTGAATTCAAAAGCAATGAGGCATCAGGAAGCCTCTCAATAGGTGGAGGTAACAAAGGCGAGACATCTTCTGACTGTTGATTTGATGATGACCTGGTTGACCTACAGAAAAAGACGTTTTGAGATAGTTAAACAGAGAACCTCTTGACCTCATGTCATAAAGGACCAATATCATTTGTTACCTATCAAATAATATGAGCTACAACTGTAATGTATTGTACCCACATCAGATCAGTCTTGACAAGAAAAAAAGGTAAAGCTAGCAAGATGGTTTTGCTCTCGCAGACAATAGAAGCAAGGGAATGAATGAACTTGACACTGTTTTGGTACAGAGAGCCAAATAAGTGCCTCCCATCATGATCGTTTATTCTGAAAAAGCAACACATCTTCAAAATTGAACCCAAGTGATAACCACAATCCCTAAGGACTAAATGAAAACTCCAACATAAAATGAAAGCATGAAATTTCCCACAACTTCTTGCTCGGTACGCAATGAACTTGTGCCAACAAGAATTCCAACAGTAGCAGTTCAAGTTTTCGGATTCGTCCATAGAAGTTCCAGGACTGCTAAACAACACTGTGTCTGCTAAACAAACTTTATCACTGACATTGCAAGATTAACAAATTCCAATTCATCTAAAAGACCTGAAGATTTGGTAAATAAAATGTGTTTCTTGAACAGCAATTCCAGTTCTTTGCTTCACCACGAACCCTAACCCCAACCCCCAAAACAAAACAAAACCCCCAAAAAAATGGAACTTGTGGACTTCGTTTTCAAGTTCTGTACTGACAAAGAGAAAATTTGGGACTGAAGTAACTCCTAATGCTATTTTGCAGAAATTCTCCTACTGGGTACACCATACGGTAGATCATCAACCCCTGAGTATCACTACCTTCCTGCCAATAAAAGGAAGCAAAAAACGTAAGAAATGTTAATGCCTACTTATTTCTAAGTTCACACGTCTAACAATTCTAGACCAGTAGTCTAAGCCCTAATATTCAGACATCTAACAATCCTAAAACAGCTCTCTAGTCTATTTAGTTGCCCAGAAAACTTCAAAGGACAAAAATGAAGAAAGTAATGCGCCATAAACCCACAATCCCCAAACTTATAATTGCTTCACAACTACATTTTCCATCATAAGCAGCAAAGCTAGCAACATACGGTTTGAATTTGGAAGGCAAAAACAAACAATTGCTCAGCAAAAATCAAGAACAACTTCTTTCAAAAAACCATAATTACAAACACCAATAAATATCAGAAAGAAATTAAATTCGAGGAGGGTTAAGAATTACTGGGCGGTATCTTGAGAAGAAGAAGGCGGTGACGAGGTGAAGGTGGATGGTTGTTTCCGGCGGCTGTCATCTCTGTCCTCGGCGGCGGCGATGGCGGTGGATGGTGGCTCTGAAGGTTGAAGATCGTCTTCTTCGTCGGAGGATGCATAGTCTACTAGCGACATCTCTCTCCCGCTCTCTCGAATATCAAACAGTTCACCCAGAAAAGATTGGTTTGGGACCCGGAGGTGTACCCAACTGAAGTTCATGCGACAGGACATGTCCTTTTGAATCTATGATAAATATTTATTATTATTTATTATTAAAATATTATAAAATCTAGCATCATTTAAGAGACAAAAAAATTATTATCAAATACGTTGAATGCTGCTAAATTAGTTTATATAATTAAACATTAACTATAATTAAGTATAAAAGTGGTACATATAGATATAAATATAAATATATATATACACACACATATATATGTATGTATGTGCACGCGCGTGTGTGTATGTGCACGCGCGTGTGTGTATATATATATATATACACACACATACAAACGCTGCGGTAGTGACAAATGTCTCTTAAATATTTATTAAATTTTTATTTAAAAATAAAAATTTAAACAATAAGTGGTTTAAAATTATCGCAATGTACAATGTATTTTCAACTATTTCAATAAAAAGAGAAAAGAAATAAATTACTAATATGCTAATTTGATTATTTCAAAAAATTTAAACTATAAAATTAATTATACTGTTTATAAAAATATTTTAACTAAAATTTTAGAACAACTCATGCATAGCTGGACTTAGAAGGTAGTATATTTATATAATTGTGCAATAGTTGTTACATCCAAAATGGACACTTATAAATACCTATTATTTATGTTGTGGTAGAATATGATCATTTTCTAATGAGTTGTATTCTATATGTTATACTTGTTGTAAATTAAATTTTAAATAAATTTTTTTAAATGATCCATATAATATACAAATAATTTATGAATATATATTCAATTTGTAGTTGCTATTATCAAGACAATAATTTTATATATCCTTAGCAACGGATTGGAAAATTAATTCAATTTTCAGAATAGTTGTAATTAAAAATGCTTAGAACACACATTTTTATTAGTGAGTTGTTAGAAGAAAATCGAGCTAAGGTAATTTTTTAATCAAAAAATCAGGTAAAAATTAGGTTTAAGAACATATTGGATATAAAAGTTTGTAGTAAAACAATTAATTTATGATTAGCAATATTTTAAAAAATTTATCTTTCAATTTTAATAACATTCTTAAAGTATGTAAGTTTTAAATAACTTATGACAAATCTATATATTTATATAATATAATAGTTCATCAAATAATATGCATTTTACAAATATAATATTCTTAGTATCTTTTACATTTATTAAAAGTGTGAAACATTTTACTTCGTTATATAATGTGCAAAAATCCAATTTAAAGCAAATTTGACAATAACAATAATAACCTACTTATATTGCTACTAAAGTAAGTCCAATTATTAATAAAGAACAGGTGATTTGGATTCGATCACAATCTGATCAATTAAGTACTTTTCCACATGCTGAATCATATTGAATTGTATTGAGTTATGCTAAATGATGTTGTCTTGTGTGAAATCTTGTTAAATTGTGTTAAAATATGTTGAATGAGCCACAAATGGAATACTATACAATATAATACAATAGAACTAAGGAATCGAACCTGGAATTTATGTACTTAGGGTCTCAGTCTCAACAACTAAGCTAAGACCTTATTGACCTATATGTTTTTTATGGCTCATCTTTCAAATGAGATATTATAAATTCAAATCCCACCATTTGCAAGGATTTACTAACCCTTTCTACCCCTACAAGTGAAAAGCTTACCTTTCATTAAAAAAATTATACTTAAAAAATCAAGAATGTATAATGAATATGCACAATGGAGAATGATAAAAACTCTTCACTCAAGTTGTTGATAATTGATTTGGTTTACTGATTGCGATAGAAATTCACATGTTTCCACCATCTTTAAAATTTTGCCTTTCTTTTTTTTATTATTGCTACAATTTCTCCATTATGACATACTATCACTAATATATTTTGACCTTTTTTTCTATAATAAACTACCTTCTCATAATCTAATGAAATCACTATTGTATTATGTAAAGTAATATACGTATTTGTTGAAAAAAGGAGTTGTACATGACCAACGATGTACTTCAGGACGAATGATACCCACATATCATAAGTTTATTTCTTTGGAAATTTGGTTACATATGTATGTAATTTTTTTCTTTTTTCTTTATTTTCTTACTAAGACTGAAAAGTTAACAAGTCTTAGGTCCAGTAGACAACATCTAGAAGAAGCTTAAACATTAAAGTTTGAACTTTAAGAACTAGATTTTTTAAACTTTTTAAAAAAAATATATTGATACATACAATATTTGTAGGAGAAAAAAATTTAAAAAAATAAACACTTCTAACTCGTTGTGTTTGACCCAAACCCAAAGCTTAGGGTTAGAGTTTAGTATTTTGTCTGATCCCTCATGCTTGTTCAAGTATAATACTATAGCATGTCAAGGGGAGTTCCTAATTTTGGAGTTTAAGCGCATAAGAATTCCAAAAAAAAAGAACATAACAAGAAGAACATTTGAAAGAATTTGTATTTCAACTAATTCTAAAATGACATACCAAAACATTCTCCCCATTTACATGTACAATTTTGTCGTACCTACTGAAGCACTTGTAGCATGACTAGCACCCAACATGCTTTGCTAGCGCGACCTCCCAGGTTCGACAGGTGAAGGGTCTTCTCTGTGATGAGAATTATTGCAGGCATGCAATGAGCCTTGGGCCAAGTTCCTTCATCCCCGTGCGCTTAGGCCTTGCTGGATACCCCTGATATAAAGGCCAATGGAGCAACATGCACTTACCAATTCAAAAAATTAAGGAAAAAAATCTTGTAATACCTACAAAAAATTCCCTCTTCTCACCCCCTTAGCCCCTTCTCGGATGTGTCCCCCCTAGCAACCATAATCTCATTGCTATTCACACATACAGGGAGACTAGGCAAGTACCCCTCTCCTATTTATTTATAGGAGGAAGATGCTAGTTCAACGAGCGCCAGCTTAGCTTCTTTAACGTACCTCTTGGTGGCTTCCCTAAGAGCATTCCCAACCTGAGTTCCAAAAATTGAAACTCAAGTATGCCACATCATCAAAAGTTTCACATTTTGGAACTTGCATTCCATCAATTTTCAACTAATAGAACTCTAACTTAAATTATATGATAAAATATTTCATATGGACCCACCTTATAACATAATTTTTTTTCAAATATCAAAATAATATTTTTTTATTGAGGAAAAAAAGAAAAATTAATAAAAAATTAAAAAGTGCAAAAAAGGTGTAATGGGGGGAGGAACGGGCAGGCATGAAGGCCTGCGTGCCCCCCCCCCCCATTGCCCTCTGGCTGGCAGAGGTTCCCCAGCATGCGTGTGACACATGGGGCCCACAAATCTCACGCGTTCCACATGGCTGGGGACGCTCTAACACACCTCTTATTGGGAATATGCCAGGAGTACAAAAGAAGTCTCCTTCCATTCATTACCTTGGAAACCTACAACATTGGTTATTATTATTATTATTATTATTATTATTATTATTATTAGGTGAGATTGTGTAAAGCATTTTGTAACTTCTTTCATCACAAAAAGAATGTCCCTTATTCCTTTTTGGGATGTCCAAATGTAAAGTCCACTTTTTAAATATAGAAATTTAAAAATTTATCAATATTTCAACCTACATTTATTTCGAATTTAAAAACACAATTTGAAAAGGAGGGAAATGTGAAGTAACAGTTTTGAATTCAAGTACCAAGCAATTTTGAATTCAAGTACCAAGGATATTATTAGTATTTTATCTTTAAAAGAGAATAGCTTGTAAATATTTCAAGGGAAATTTATGAGGAGGTCAGATATTAAATGATCTACAACCAACCCATTTCTTTTACAACAACTTGGTGTTGGATTTGGAGGGAAAAATAAGTGAGAAAAATTCTAATGTAAAGTTGAATTACCAAAATGCCCATTTCTTTTACAACAACTTGGTGTTGGATTTGGAGGGAAAAATAAGTGAGAAAAATTCTAATATAAAGTTGAATTATCAAAATGCCCATAGTGAAGTGGGGGCTTAGTTTGATACTGTGGAAAGAGAGTTAAGTAGTTATTCAATGAGCAACCCAGGCTTCTCATTTTCATTGACAAGTGGCTCTATGTAGAGTGATAGTAGGGCACGGTAGAGAGAGAAAGTGAGGAAGAAGAAGAGCAGTAGAGAACGTAAGAAAGAAGAAGAGCATTAGAAGCAACATAGATCAAGAGGAGGATGGGGTGCTGGTGAAGGGAAATAGGGTATCCATATGAAGAGAAGAAGGAGATCGTACAGCATCTCAAAAAACGCATCATTTAGCCCATAAACGGGTCAATTAAAGTTGAATTTTAGGTAAGTGGTTGTCAATCCCTGAATTAACTAAAAATGTCCAACATCTTATTTGAGTTTGTTAATGCTGGTGGAGCTGTGGATGCATTTGTGGTTTGTAATTGGGAAATTATTTTCTTCTTTTTTATGTCTGCCTTCCTTGAAACTGTAATAGATAGTCAGTATATCCCCATGTGTTGTGGAATACACAACAAAAACCATCCTAATATTATAGTAGACTGAATAATATCATGGCATATATAAATACCTAGTGAATTTTCATTCACAATAGCAACAATAATAACAACGCGCTCATTTTACTTATATAGAATATCACCAGTTAGTATGACATACCTATTGATTATCCTGATGGGTAGACGGAGACAAGTACTTGGGTATACAATAGGCTTGTCATATGAAGTCGGTAAATTTTATTTAGGTGTAAGTAAAATATGCTTGTTATCATTGTTGTTGTTCTTGTGAATCGTAATTGTGTGAGTATATATGTATGCCACGATTATGTTGTGAGTATACCATGGTAGTCGGGGTATCGTTGTTGTGTAATTATAATTGAATGGAAATATTATGAGGGTCGCATATTATTCGAGTAAGACAATGGTGGTGGGAGTGTGTATGTTTTGGGATAGACAATAATGTGTTGGGAGAACAAGTGAGCGTGCTATAAAAATTGGTGGTCATGCTGTCAAAGGGTGATAATGGTGTTTTGCAAGTCAACATTTGAGTACTTTTAAACATGGGTAACCTCGTTTGTATATCGTGGTAGACATAGTTTAGTAGTTAGGTAAACTTATAGTTCTCAGCTACTTGTGTAAAATAAATGTTGCGCACGAATGTTTGATTTGACAAAATTTTTTTAACATATGACATGTAGGGCAAATGCAAAGGTATTAGAGAGGTTGAAGGTAGTGAGTAATCTGGAAAGGGGTACAACGTGCTAGCTGTTGGGATGATCACGTACAATAGATGTACATGTTGTCGTTGAAGGAAACACTGGTATGGGGTGGGAATTAGTTATGTGTGTGTTATGGGGAGAATGTTGGAGCAAAGTAGAGATGAGAAAGTGACGTATGAGGGAAGGCCAAGGAAATGTATGGTGGCGAAGGAAGGAATGGGGCTGAAGGAGGTGCGAAGAATGACAAAGGAGATTACAAAAAGTGATTTATCAAAGCATAAATGACGGTGCAATTTGAAGTACGACAGACAAATATTAATGCCAGTTGAGGGGGATACATATGTGAGGATGATTTTCAAGGAAAATTACGAGCACAACTATTTGTATGTGGGTGGAAATGATAGTCCCAGGGGCGAGTGAAAAGATAGATCATTCATAGAGACGTATGTGACACTGGCAAGCATGTCGCAACACAAGCTATCATTTGTTCTTTATGTGTAACTTGCACTTTATAGCGTTATTGGTCCGAAAAGCCTTACTCGTTCACCTGACATGAGTGTCATGTTTACCTATGCAAACAGTGAACTAACAGTGGTACATGAACGGTGTCATAATTTAACCGAAATTAAGATTTTTGGGTGTTGTTGGGTTAAATGACAGGATGTCTTATTTTTATTTTTTATTTTGCAGGTGGAATGGTTTATCCACTACCCATGTAATGTTTACCCTTGTAAGCAATGAATTATCTATGGGTATACATAAGTACATTTCACATATTGGATAGGCAATGCATACAAACGTGCACTGTTATGTGTATTTTTGATGAATGATCATGTGCAGGTATTTATAATGGCCTACAGACAAGTAGGCTCCATAATTTTGTTGTTACTAAAGATAGGTTACCCGTGTAGTTGGTTAATATTGTGCATGCGCATGTACTAATTGATATAAACATATTGTCATTTATGACAACCCACTAAATGTCGTTAATTTGCAAAATGATCCCCCCTCATGCAAGACTTGTTCATGTTGGTATGTTAAAAATACCGCAAGTGTATGGTGCCAATTGTAGTTAGCAACAGCAAACACGAGTCGTATTCTGTAGGGAACTTAATTTTAGTCACCAAACTGACTTCAACACTCAATTTGGGTAGAAACTGTTTCAGGTTTGTAGAACCTAAATGCTACTGAAAGTTGTTTGGTTCAATAATAATAAAGATCCTAGATTAGGATTTACCGCACTATTATGCTCTTTTGGTTTTGCACTAGATCATGTGAATCTACCCATGTAGTCGATTGAAATGGAATGATTATACATTGGAGTACATCTACGCCTACTTTTGGAGGTTATTAGACTGACTGAGCATTCCTAGTTGTCTATTTTCATAAAACTAGGGTCAATAAAGTTACAAGATTAAGTAACCCCTCAATTCCCAATTGAAACCCTAATTATTCTCACGTTAAGAAGTCAATTACTCACCAAGTAGTTTCTGAGTTGAAGATTCAACTTTCGTTGATTTCCCGAACCCTAATTAAGAACATGGATATATCTCTCTCAGGCAATCCATCGCGCATATGGCATACTAAGCAAGAATTCAATCTTAACCATGGGTTTGCATTCATAAAAACCTGGAACATGATCTCAAGTCGCATGATAGGTGCTAATCCCAATCTAAGATAGGGGGTTCAGCCACAAAGCATCACAACATTCACAATCGCAAGCAAAGAACTAAAGAACTTGATTAAAGACCCAAACTTTGATGGAAAATTGTCAAGAAAAGGGAAAAGAAATGCGCTTCAATAAATTGTGATAATAAGTTCATATCCCAACAAGAAATTAAACTCTCAAATCAAATCTAAAGTAGTGTGCAAAAGTGCTCAGAACAATCCCCTCCAATCATCTTTCACCAATGCTCTCTAAAATAAACCCTAATTGCCCCTTAAGCTGTCCCGAAAAAACAATTAAATCACGAAAATCACCAGGATGCACAGACAACTGTGCGTCCCAGGGGAGACACGCACTGGCTGAGCGCATTATCATAAGACTAATTGTGTGTGGCTTCTGTGACTGTAGCATGATTGTGCATCCTATGGCACAACCGTGCGTCTCCTAAAAACTACAACATTGCTCCTCTTCGTTCCTCAGTGCCTCGTCAGACCTCCATTCTTCCTAAAATTCCCCTCTTACGGTCTTTTTTTCTACCAAGACTGGCAAATTTCTCGCCTCTTTTGCTAAAGACACCTAAAAAGCAAGAAGTACCGCTCATAAGCGCAATACAGACCAAAGGAGGCGAGTTCAACCTCTTCTTTCCAGAATAAACCCAAAAATTGCAGCAGCGAAAGGCTAAACAGGGGTTTAAAAACATGCAAAATAGAGGTTTATCACATGTTTACCACTGTTCTTACTCACGCTTACCTCACATGTATTGAACTGGATTTAAATGCAGAAGAAAAAACATATTCATGTTCACCTTGGTGATTTGCAGTAGAAGAAGAGTTATACCATGTATACTAGGGGGGAGTAGGTGTTGATAAGACGTTGTGATATGGTAGATAAGACGTTGTGATATGGTAAAATACATATCTTGTACTCTGTATGGTAACAGTCTACGCTCGTGTACGGATTCCCACATTATACGTGTTCCTTTCATGTCATCATGATTTATTAAATGGACAGATTACTGCACTAACCACTCTAATATTATCATCGAACAACATATAGTGTGTTCTGGGGCATGGTTCTCTTCATAATGAAATGTACCTGAATGATTAGCCGTGTATATGATGTTTACCACATATCTATTGAAGTATACTGTGGTAGACCAATATGTAACCTAATGTAAATAAAGTGACTCTGAAAACCGGGTTGATATACTTCTCTTGGTGGGTTGGGGGGAGTTGTGCGAAAGGGTACTTGTAAGTATGAAGGTTAACTTAAGTACACTAACATTGAAGTGCACATAAATAAACCAAGACTGAATAACGAATAACTACATCAATGTGAAATATGTAACTGAAAGTAGAATGTACACATAATGTGAACGAATTGTTTGTCCCAAATAAGACAACCTAAAAGAAAGTTAAATTATGAAGTATTGAACGTATGTTGTAAACAACACCTCCACATAGTCCACTAGCAGCTGCCATAATTGTTTATATTGCGTCATTACCGAACTCCCTGAAGGCCTATAAGGAAATGTACGACACATTAGCCCGAGGAATATACATAATGGCATAACTCTATCTTTTCAAGCTAAGAATACAGACATAAATTAGAGACGTTATTCAACATACAACAATGCAAATTTTACCTTCACTACGAAAGTGGTGTGCAAGGGTTCGAACTTATGTAGCATCAAGAATACTTTTGATGACTCTTATAAGAGGCACACACCATCAACAAAGTCGATAGGCTATGTTAAGCCATGGTTCATTCCAGTTCTTCAGAAGATCTCTCTCACATTTTCATCCGTACTGTAATAGTCCGACCCTAAATCATGTTTATTTATCTAATTAAGCTATGTTATTAATTTTTCACATTTATTTATCCCATTTAATCATCCCGATTGGGAGAATTCAATTTTGGGCCCCACTTTGCAATTCAAGTTTCATTTAACGTATCAATTTCTGAAAATTGATAGTAGGCCTCGATAATTATGATTTAAAAGACTAAATTATTTCTCATGACATCACATTTAATTTCGAGTTTCAAAAAAAAAATTTAATTAATTGCACCCGGTTGGATATTTTTTCCGAACCCAGAGCTCATTTAAGGCCAATTTCGGCCCAACAAGTTTCTAATCCATTTGCTTCGCTAATTACCATCATTAGACCCTAATTACAATTAGTAAGACATTTTTGGAGCTAAAATCTCAGCCAAATTTACTTGGATATTTTCATCCAAGTAAACAAAGCTAGTAAAGACAAGACTAGTCTTCCTCTCTCTTCCTCTCTCTTTCCTCTCACGTGCCTCTCCATTTCTCTACCCCATGTGCAGCCCTTGCTGCCACCACTACATCCACCAGCCACCACCCACAATGCACACAAACATCAACCACCACCTCCGTCTTCATATATTCAAGCTTCAAGTGAGTAAATCCTAACTTTATCTTGTTGTTTTGATTGTGTTTTGTATTTTGATTCGTGTTTTTGATTATTAATCATGTTGTTTTGGTGCAATCAAGAGTTATTTTGATATTGTATTGGTTGGATCATCTTGAAAGAAAGAAAAGATGGAGGGTGTTCATGTTCATGCAAGTTTAGGGTGTGATGATGGATTTTGATTGTTTTAAATGGAATTTTGTGATCTTTGACATTCGTAATGAATATCAAGATATTTATGCTGATTTATATAAGTTAAAGAGTGATTTTAGTGGGTGGTTATGTGAAGAAAAGATTGAAAAATCTGATTATTGAGCAGTAAACAGACCTGAAATAGGGGTCACTTCGGGAGAAAATTGGTATTAATTAGCACGTCAAAAATTCACAAATTTTGGTATAGTGATAGCTTGATGAGTTAGCTTTTAATAGGCTATGAAATTACTCAATTTTGAGTTGTGTGGACAAAGTTATGACCAATTACTGAACACTGCGCAGAATACATCGAAACTAGGAGCATTTGTGAACAGGGGAATTTACGGAAACATTGGTATTGATTGGGTCATTGAAAAATTATGATTTTTGGTATGTGGATAGATTAATGAGTTATATTTCAAATGCTTTTTGAATCACCTTAATCTGAGTTCTGTGGAAAAAGTTATGGTCATTTTTGTACGACTGTGCAGATTAAACTGAAATTGTGCACGTCTGTGTTCTACCCTAATTTTAGAGACTTACTATGTGAATCATGCTTTATATCCAAAATAAACATTTTAGTGGACATTATGAGCTTTTCATATTGGGGTTTTATATCTCAATTGGAGGTCAGGAGTGATGATATAAATTTTCTAAAGTAGACCATCAAACGGTGTTATGTGAAGAAAGAAATCAGTACTTAACAGATCAAACAGAGGTTATTTGAGCCTTTATAAACCTCACAACACCTCTCATGGCATTGAACCTTCTATTATATATTTAGAATCTTCATTATCCATTTTAGAAATATCAGAAACCCATATTACATTTATATCAATTAAAATCTTTTCATTATCACCTCAATCATTCCAATTTGGTCTATTTTGTTTCAGTTTGTTGTATTTCAAGTTCATTAACCCTAATTGATTTATTTTTCAAATTATTTTATTGTAACTTATCTTATATTGAATTATTGAAATTGTGGAAGCTCTTTAATTAATCAATTTTCATTAAAACTACAAATTCCGGGAGCAAATATTGTTTACTAACTGCATTTACCTATAATTACATTTCTTTAGCAGAATCGCTGCTTAGTCTATTGTTTCCATTGTGCATAAGTATTATCAAGTGAAATATCATTTTAAAGACTTCAGGTACGTTTATTACCTGTATATTTAGAAATCAAAGTGTATTTATCAAAGTTATCATGTTTCGATAAGTACATCAATGAATCAGTTTACACAGTGATTTATCATTTAATTAGTAACCCCGCCAGTTACCATCTATAGGGCATTCGCCCTTCAGTTACCCGCGCAGCTTTAGGCAAGGTCCCCCGATTGGCTTGGCAGGTGTACACCTATTCATAGATCGTAACAGTATCAAGGGGTTTACTATCAGATAATAACTAACAATGCAGTTTTATATTCATCTTATTCACTGTTTTAACTTAAAATGAATTGCAAAGCAGGCCCAACCAGTATTTCATTGATTATTTAACATTACAGGAATGCATGTACTGAGCTTCGACTCAGAGTTCAAAATGTTTTTCATGTTTTGTTTTAGGCAAATGCTCAGAGAACCGTCTTCATGCTAATAATAGCGGAAGAGAGTAAGTTGAGGAAAGGAATCTAGATGGATCAACACTGATACAGTGTATGCATATTTTTAGAGCTGTATATTAAAATCTTTAGTGAATAGAGATGCAGATTACATGGTGAATTGTTTTTACTATAGTGTAAAAACCTTATGTTGGCTAACAGTTGATTATATATGGATTGATCAGGTGTGTATGTATATGATTGAAGTTATACTTAACTGTTTTATTTATAACACTCATATTTCAAGTCTTGTCCTTTTGGACGGCGGTAATGCCCCTATCATTGGGTTGTCTAGATTATAATTAAGGAATTTATTAAGGAAAATACAAGCAGTGAAACATGTTTAATTTGCGGGCGTTATAGATTGGGTATTAGAGCCAGGTTGAGATTTTCTTGATGGGATATGGAGTATGAAGAGTGGAGTTAGGAGACCGAAAAGATTGATTATTGGGAGAGTATTATGATATCATTGGAGATTTGTGACAGTAGTCATGTCTGCCTTTCTCTCACATATTTGATGAACCTCTATTTTGTCCCATTTTTAGCCCCTATTTGACCCTTTTTCTCCCCCGTTTTCATGTTAGATTGTGTCAAGGAAGGGTCAAATCGGCTTCCTTTTGCATACCTTTAATGCATATAACATCTTTCGATATTTTCAGGAACTTTATTGAAGAAAAGGAAAGATGAACAACATTTAGCAGAAAGGAGTGCCAAGAAGGCGAGAAAAGTTGCGGAAAAGCGTCGCACAGAAGTCCCACGAAACCGGGCCCACGAAGTATGGCTGACCCCCCGGGAACCGGCACACTTGACCGGGCAGCCAAGTGGCACGGCCTGGCCGTGCCACGTGGCACGACCGTGCCATGTGGCACGGTTGGGCCGTGCCAAGTGGCACTCCCGTGCCATTTGTGCCGTCCCGGGGTGTTTCGGGCAGTGTTTTGGCACGGTTCCACCGTGCCGCCCCCGTTCCGCGACGCGACTTAAATTCTCCTTCGGGCTGTTTTGGGGGACAGTCAGTTTTCCATTTAGTTTTACGCTTGGTTTACGTTTAGTTCTCTCTCAGTATTCTCTCTAGGCGATTCTTAGGTTTAACTTTAGTTTAATTCTTGTTCTTGAGAATTGTTCTTGGTCTGAAGATTATTTTCATTCAATTAATTCCAGGTTCTCGTTCTTATCTCTTCTCTCTCTTGTCTTCTTGTTTTAGAATTCAATCATCATGACACTTTGGTTGAATGTTGCGATTATTGCGTTTAGTATGATTGTAGGCTAAATTCTCAACTTAGGTTGGGATTAATGCCGAGTATGTATGATTGAATTGTAAACTAGCCCAATTCTTGCTCCCCCTTTTGTTTTGTAATTGCGAATTCTACTCTGCACGCCACATGCTCGACGAAATGCTCGAAAGAGTATTCGTCCATTTTTATTGGGGCTTAGGGGAGCGTTGAGAGACGAAACCTTTACCTAGTGCGACTTAGTACACAATTAAGGTATTGACATGAAAATAGTCAAGCTTTAATTGGGATTTGAGATTGTAGATCTCGTAATCCTTCAACCTTTAGTCTCATGAAAATAGACGACTTTGGTTCTGGAATTAGTCTTCGACCCTTGAGAGAGGGAGGAGATGGGCTAAATTGACAATCTATCCATGCGTATTACATTCATGGGAATGCTTGATTGGGCTAGTAATTAATTCATCTGCGTATTCGTGTTATTAATTCCAACCTAGGTGCTTTTTATTCTGCTGTTTACTAAAACCCTGAGTTATCGCTATCTCTCGTAGTTTAGCTTCCAACCACGATTTGATTGCCTAGCTTGAGTTAGTCCAATTAGTTCTAGTAGTTGAAACCAAGTTCCCCGTGGATTCGACCCGTACTTGCCGGTTGCTAACTACAGCTATGCCGTGCACTTGCGGTTAAGTAAAACTGCTAACAAGTTTTTGGCGCCGTTGCCGGGGAGCTTGCGCCTTTCAATATTAGAACCGATTAGCATACTCTAGACTAGGCTTTTTCTTTTTCTTTTCATCCCTTCATTGTTTCCCTTCTTCCCTTTATTGTGCTTGAAACTGTTTTACGCCTTGGTAGTGTTGGTTTTGTATGCACAGGCGTAGTCAAAGGGATCAACCACTTGCCCCTTTTGACCCTGAAATCGAAGCCACTGCTCGAAGGCAAAGCGGTGAAAGGAGAAGGCACCAAGCCCAAATACAGATGGCCGAGCAAAGCCAAAGGGTGCTGCGAGATTATGCCTTGCCACAAGCATCGGGCGTAACCTCCTCCATCGTTAGCCCCGCCATCGAGGCTAACAACTTCGAGCTCAGCCCAGCACTGATCACATTCGTGGAGAGGGAGCAGTTCAGCGGGCATCCCTCGGAGAACCCCAACGTGCACCTTCGCAGGTTCTTAGCGAAGTGTGATACCATCAAGCTAAATGGGGTGTCCACTGATGCAATCCTGCTGCGGCTCTTCCCATTCTCACTGCGGGATAGAGCCAGTGACTGGCTTCAGAACGAGGAGCCCAACTCGTTCACCACGTGGGAAGTACTCTCCAAAGCATTCCTCAGCAAGTACTTCCCACCTGGCAAGACTGCCAAGCTGAGGACAGACATCACCTCCTTTGCCCAGCAGGATGGTGAGTCTTTATATGAGGCGTGGGAGAGATTCAAGGACCTCCAGCGCCAGTGCCCCCACCATGGAGTTCCCGACTGGCTCCTAATCCAAACCTTCTACAATGGATTAGAGCGGTCGGTGAAGATTTCAGTTGATGCTGCAGCAGGGGGTGCTCTTATGGGCAAATCTATCGAAGCGGCAAAGGCGTTGTTAGAAGAGATGGCTTCCAACAACTATCATTGGTCGAGTGAGAGGGCCACCCCTAAGAGGGGCGGTGGCAGGCATGAGATTGACGCTGTGACGCTCCTAGCGAGCAGGGTGGACGCCCTTGCACAGCGCCTGGAGAAAGTGACCACCTCGTCAGCTACTTCTGTGGGGTCGTCCATGAGGATCTATGCTGTTTGTGAGGCCTGCGGTGTACAGGGCCATACTGCCGTTGAGTGCTACAATGCCCCTTCTAGCATTGAGCACGTCAACGCCTATCATACCTACACCCAACCTCCTCAAAATAACCCCCACCCCACCTCCTACAACCAGGGTTGGAATACTCGTCCGAACCCCCTCTATAAAAACCCCAACCCTCACCCTCAAAACCCCAACCAGCCACCCGGTTTCCACAACCGAGCCCCTTACACTCCACCTCCTCCACCTCCTGAACCCACATCTCACCTGGAGAGTCTTATGGAGCGCTTCATAGCGACCCAAACCATGACAAATGAGACTCTCAAAGAAAATATTCAGGTATTGACCTCCAGAGTGGATTCCATGGCCGCCCATCAGAAAACCATGGATACACAGATTGCCCAGATTGCTCAGCAGGTGAGCCACATGTCCAGATCTCAGGGGCAACTTCCGGGCCAGACCGAGGTCAACCCCCGCCGCCAAGTCAATGCCATATGTACTGTGGGCGCGGGGTCAGAAGAGAGCCCAGTGATGGTTCTCCAGGATGTAGTTCCGATTTCTGCTTCTGCCGGAACTGAGGGAAAGGAGAAAAATGAGGGTCTGAGCCCTATTGAGGAAACCCGCAATCAACCTATTGATCGCACTTACCACCCTCGAGTGCCTTTCCCCCAACAACTGGCATGGTCCGAGCTCGTTCAGCTTGAACCTAGATTCGAGCGATTTCTGAAAATCCTATGCCGAATCTATGCCAGTAGCCCCTTCTTGGAAGCTATCCAGAGTGCCCCCGCACAATGGAAATTTTTACGAGAGCTCCTGTCCAAGAAGGGAGCATCTAAGGAGGCTTCTATAGCTTCCATTGGCGGCTCCTGCAGTGCGCTCTTGCAAAGGCAGTCGCCATCCAAGCTGCAGGATCCTGGCAGCTTCTCCATCCCTTGCTATATAGGGGATGTGCAGATTGAGAGAGCTCTCTGCGATCTGGGCGCTAGTGTGAGTATCATGCCGCTCTCTCTCTGCAAGAAGCTGCGATTATGGGACCCCACACCCACCAGCATCACTATTCAGCTCGCGGACTGCTCCATCAAGCGTCCGGTGGGCACCCTGGAGGACGTTCCAGTCCAGGTGGGGAATTTTCTGGTCCCGTGTGACTTTATCGTCCTTGATATGGACGATGCCTTTCCGCCCCCCTTCATCTTGGGTCGCCCCTTTCTCGCAACCGCAAGGGCTGTGATTGATGTGCAGACGGGCACCATGTCCTTCACCGTCTATGGAGAGCGAGTGGATTTTCATTTTTCACCACCCATACCATCCCACACTCCTGTTATCCCCCCTGCCCCTGCGGACTCTACTCTTTCCCCTCCTCCACCTGTACCAAGAGGGGAACTTCAGGATTGGGGTAGTGGATCCCAACTGAGCACCCCTATTTTGCCTCGCCCACCTCCACCGCCTACTGCTGCTATGGGTGAGCCCCCTTGGGAGACACTGGTGCCTGCATCCCACCATGGGGAGGTGTTAGCTCACTCGCCATTTCCTTCTTTCATCCCCACACCTCCCTACATCACGCGAGCCTCATCTTCCTGAGGTCACGGTCAAGCTTAGGACCTAAAACAAGCGCTTCTTGGGAGGCAACCCAAGGTATTTATTGCGCACAAAAAAAAAAACAAAAAACAAACAAAAAAAAAAAAAGCGAGTGTGTGTGTGTGTCTCCCCTTTTCCCCCGTTTCCCTCCCCTTATTTCTTTTCTGCGTTCTTTTCATCGAGGACAATGAAAATCTCAAGCATGGGGGAGTGTGAGCTCGTCGCTTTCTGGTAACATTGTGGGGGTAGGTGATGATATCACTTGCATTTGCATCATTTAGATAGGATTTCATGTCATGCACTTTGCTGTTTTTGCCTTTTTATTTTATTCGAGCATATAGTTTAGAGCATATAGGATTAGCTTTTGCATTCAAAAGGAGAAATGATCGAGTCGGGCGTTCGTAAGCTTCTCAGGTACCATCTCTTACCCTTCTCTTCATTATCCTTTATAACTTTATTGCTTTAGTAGTTAGTTTTATTGCTTTGAAAAAAAAAAAAAATTACAGTTTGCGAAAACCCCTCTTGTGATGAGATTGAAAGGGGTGATGATTGATTGATCATGTTGGGTTGTGTGTTGAGGCGTAACTTGTCTTGGTGTGAATTTTTGGGCAAATTGTGTTTGTTTTGTCATCTGCAGTTTCTTCGCCCTGTGTTGCATGCTAGCTACCCCTGAGGTTCATGTGGTTTGACTTGACTAACCTTGATGAATGGGACATACCCTAGAGTAAGTCACTTGACTATGGTAGGTTTACCCGTGAGATTTTGAGCCTAATGACTATTCATTACATATAGTCTCCATTTCCCTTCATGTGTGACTCCTCCATGATGCATCTCTAGAACTTGGTCTTGTTCTCCTTGAAACTGCATTTAGCAATTGCATGTGCCGACATGATTGAGGCGATCTTTATTCATGTAGCCACATTAGCCAGAAAGCCACCCGTTGTTGCATGCTGTCCCTTTGCTAGCCCTTTGAGCCTTTCCCCCAGTCGTTGTTGTTGCACCACATTAATTACACGCTTGACCTGTGTATATTTCCTTCATCCTTGTCAAGGTGTCTAGTGGGGCGATACTTCCACAATGTAGTTGGGCATGTTTGGGGCATTTGATCATTCACTGCGGGCATAATACTAGTGGCTCGTTTTGGGAAAATTGCGAATTAATTTTTGTACTTCCAACGCTATCCAATGTGCATCCTTTTTTTGCTTCTCAAAAAAAAAAACAAAAAAAAAACAAAAAAAAAAGAAGAAAATGAAATGAGAAGTTGCAAATAAAACGGGTAGCATGGAAGCTTTTTGCAATAAGCTTGTTGTTTTCTCCTTGAGGTCTTTGCAAGCTTTGCCACTCAATTCGTAAGTTGGTGTGAAGTTGTATCTATAATGCTGAATTGTGGAAGTGTTCCTGCTCCCTAGTCTTTGACTAATAGCTCCACTTTTCCAAATTATTCCACTTCTCACCTTTGACCTTAGCCCCATTACATCCCTATTGCAAGCCCTCATGATTGACACATTGCATATTGCATTCTTGTGGTGGAGAGTAGAGAACTTTACCAAGCATATGGTAGTTGCCTGATTGGTTGGAGTATTGAGCGTACCCTTGTTACATATTTCAAACACATTGAGGAGAGTGCTCCACTTTGCCCTAAAGTGAGGTCCTACCAGTCCTGCTTACTCACCATTTGTTGAGAAAGGTTATGTCTTACTATGTGTTTCAATATTGGGGTGTGTTGTGTGTTTCATTTGGGCAAGGTGATTCATGGATGACATTGCATATATTTTCATTGAGATTATCTGCCACACCTTGACTTGACCACCTTCTATGCATGATTAGCGTGATTCATCGGCCCTCCATCCTTTCCCTTGAAGAGGGTGTGTTTAGAGGTCCATCATCCTCCCTGATCTTTCATAGCATAGTCTTGCTTGAGGACAAGCAAGAGATAAGCATGGGGGTGTGATGAACCTCTATTTTGTCCCATTTTTAGCCCCTATTTGACCCTTTTCCTCCCCCGTTTTCATGTTAGATTGTGTCAAGGAAGGGTCAAATCGGCTTCCTTTTGCATACCTTTAATGCATGTAACATCTTTCGATATTTTCAGGAACTTTATTGAAGAAAAGGAAAGATAAACAACATTTAGCAGAAAGGAGTGCCAAGAAGGCGAGAAAAGTTGCGGAAAAGCGTCGCACAGAAGTCCCACGAAACCGGGCCCACGAAGTATGTCTGACCCCCCGGGAACCGGCACACTTGGCCGGGCAGCCAAGTGGCACGGCCTGGCCGTGCCACGTGGCACGACCGTGCCACGTGGCACGGTTGGGTCGTGCCAAGTGGCACTCCCGTGCCATTTGTGCCGTCCCGGGGTGTTTCGGGCAGTGTTTTGGCACGGTTCCACCGTGCCCCGAGGCACGACCGTGCCGCCCTCGTTCCGCGACGCGACTTAAATTCTCCTTCGGGCTGTTTTGGGGGACAGTCAGTTTTCCATTTAGTTTTACGCTTGGTTTACGTTTAGTTCTCTCTCAGTATTCTCTCTAGGCGATTATTAGGTTTAACTTTAGTTTAATTCTTGTTCTTGAGAATTGTTCTTGGACTGAAGATTATTTTCATTCAATTAATTCCAGGTTCTCGTTCTTATCTCTTCTCTCTCTTGTCTTCTTGTTTTAGAATTCAATCATCATGACACTTTGGTTGAATGTTGCGATTATTGCGTTTAGTATGATTGTAGGCTAAATTCTCAACTTAGGTTGGGATTAATGCCGAGTATGTATGATTGAATTGTAAACTAGCCCAATTCTTGCTCCCCCTTTGTTTTGTAATTGCGAATTCTACTCTGCACGCCACATGCTCGACGAAATGCTCGAAAGAGTATTCGTCCATTTTTATTGGGGTTTAGGGGAGCGTTGATAGACGAAACCTTTACCTAGTGCGACTTAGTACACAATTAAGGTATTGACATGAAAATAGTCAAGCTTTAATTGGGATTTGAGATTGTAGATCTCGTAATCCTTCAACCTTTAATCTCATGAAAATAGACGACTTTGGTTCTGGAATTAGTCTTCGACCCTTGAGAGAGGGAGGAGATGGGCTAAATTGACAATCTATCCATTCGTATTACATTCATGGGAATGCTTGATTGGGCTAGTAATTAATTCATCTGCGTATTCGTGTTATTAATTCCAACCTAGGTGCTTTTTATTCTGCTGTTTACTAAAACCCTGAGTTATCGCTATCTCTCGTAGTTTAGCTTCCAACCACGATTTGATTGCCTAACTTGAGTTAGTCCAATTAGTTCTAGTAGTTGAAACCAAGTTCCCCGTGGATTCGACCCGTACTTGCCGGTTGCTAACTACAGCTACGCCGTGCACTTGCGGTTAAGTAAAACTGCTAACAATATTCTACTCGTATATTCTTCTTTGTCAGATGGATCCATACAATATGTATATAGTTTGATCTCAAGCATCAGATTCGAGGGTGATTTTGAACAATAAGTTAAAGGTGCCTCCAATGCATTTAGGTAAGTATGGCCATATTGTCCAGAAGTCGCTCGGTATAGCCATATGAGCCACCCATCTGAATGGTATGTTGTCCTTTTAGCTGAAATTGTTTATTTTTAGGATGTAAACTCTTGTACTCTGGGCGTGTGGCCCATTGAGTTGTGGTCTCCGGTGTATAGCCGTTGAGCTTGATTTGATATCCTTTTGTACTTCTAGCCAATGTAGGGGATTTGATGTAAAGCTTTAAGCCTGAAAAATGGCCAGTCTATAGGCGAAACTCTGTCCGTTTCACCATAGGAATTTAAGAATCACTAACACTCCTAGCCCTAGAGTTGGGGGCTATTACAGATATGTCCTATGAAGGGCCCTTGACTCATTTTTTTTTTTTAAAGTTTAAATGCACAGGAAAAACTAAGTATAGGCAGAATACACAAGTTCAATCAACTTGACAGTTTTGATCAGTGCACAAGGTCCGACTTTGAGATAACTTTTATCCATGATCAGCATGATTTATCTAGGGGTTTTCTATCCTAACTTTATGGTTAGGGAGATATCTTGCATGTGAAGTAAGTTTCAAATGGATTTGAGGTCATTTGGTCATTCAAAATTGCCAGGCAAGTCCAAGTCTACAAACTGGTTAGAATTTCAGTGCACGAGATCTGAGTTTATCCCACTTGTAGCCTATGCATTCTATCAGATAGAGATATTTTAGTTAGTCTATGTCAAAGTACAGAAATTAAGCTTTCCATTGACCCATGTTGCAGCACATTTGGAGGCCAGTGGTCAATGAAATTTAGCCTAGAAGTCTGATGGTACAGACTGTTCAAGTCAGTGGATACGTACAACTTTGAGCTTATATTTCCTCATTGTATGGGTGTCATTTTGTGCGTTTCTTGGATCCAAGTGGCAATTACTTCAATATGCTTCATTGATTGCAGATATTTTCTTCTATAACTCATGAATTTCATCTAAGTGAGCTATATGGGGGTTCTTAATGTAATATCCCCTGAATTGTAGGATTTTGGAGAGGCTTGTTCTATGGTACATAAGTTTTGAAACCATTAACTATCGACGATTCCATATAAAAGAAACCAAGGACACTTTAGAAAGACATTTTGCTTCAATCCATTGCAATTCAACACTTGCTTAAATTGCCCAAACTCTTACAAGCAGTCCATTGACTCCACATCCATCCGTGAAGTAGACATTACTCTTGAAAATATTTTACTGCACTTTCTGATAATATATCATTTACCATTGTCCTTGTTGGATTATCAACTGTTGGATACTCCTTACTTTAACCAGGGGCTTCACTTTTTTGTCTTCATGGCATCTCCCCATCTAGTTGCATTATCATTCACTCTCATGTCATATCTTTATCAGTTCTGATAACTTTTTCCTGTTTTTAAGACCCCAATTGCTGCTAGTAGTTGGATTATGATTAGGTCGCACCCATGAAAATAGATGATAATTTTGTAGCACGCCTGAACAGAAGGTAGATCTTAACTACGCTTTGTATACCGGTTGATTGTTGTCCAACTTGTGGAATCCATTGCTAAGGGGAACGCAATGTGTCTACCCTTTTTGGCTGATTCAACCTCAGTTTTCTATTGAAGATCACTTATATAAAGCTTAAGTTTGACAATCAAAATCTTTGCCATGCATTTGGATTGCGTTAGTGAGAAATATTGATGGGTTACTGCCCCTTGGAAAGATATCTTCAGCTGATTCATACTACAGAACTCTAGAATGGAAAGTATGACACAGTGGAACCTTAAGAATGGATTCGAGGAGTGGAGAAAACTTTCACTATAATAGAGGTTTCAGGGGATAAAAAGGCAAACATTGGAGCATTTTATCTAACTGGTGAAACCGATATTTGGTGGAACACTGTTAAGAATAAGCTCTAGGGCCTGACTTCACTTGGAGCAGATTTGTGGAAGAACTAACTACACCGTTTCAGATTACCAAGTGGGAACTAACAAATGCACATGATGCGTTAGTCCAGAGCACCTCATTGCTGTCTGTTCCTGAAGATTGAAGGCTGTAGACAACGTATGTTGAGTAAGAAAGAAGCCGCCACCTTTGGTACAGTAGTTACGAGAATTCTCTTTCAATTTCAAAGCCATTTTGTGTATTAATTGATTCAGTTGCCACTCATTCATTTATATTCACAAGATCTGTCATGCAAGTAAACCTTGAGAAGAAGGATGCAGAAACCAATTACGGGATCAAGTAACCCAATAACTCTAGAGTTTCGTGTCTTATCTCCTATAAATTTGTCCCAATTACTATTTGTGGGATAGTATTCCCTGGAGTTCTGATTCAATTTGACTCGTTAGACTTTGATATTACTCTGAAAATGAGCTGGTTGTATACTTATGAGGTCAAGATAGATTGTTAGGACCCTAAAGTTATTTCAAGAGATGAACAAGGGAGAAAAACATGTTTCGTGGGCAAAGAGAGGAAAAATATGTCCTTTAAATTTTGTCACGAAAACAAATGAGCTCTTATGTCAAGAATATGTTGTGTATTGGTGTTATGCTACTAACATTCAACCAAAGGAAGAAAAAGCAGACGATATCCATATAGTTTGTGAATTTAGAAATATTTTTTGCAAAAGTTACCAGGACCGCCCCGTAAAGAAAAAGCAATTTTGAGATTGAATTAATCCCTAGTGTCTAACCTATCTCCAAAACCCTATATCGTATGGCCCCAATTGAGCTTAAAGAACTGAAGATTCAGTTAGAGAAGTTATCACAAAAGGCATTTATCAGACCATCCAAGTATGCCACCATGGGGTGCCCAGTTCTATTTGTAAAGAAGAAGAATGGAACCTTGTGTTCATGTATTAATTACAGAGAGTTAAACAAGATCACCATCAAAAACAAATACCCATTGCCCCAAGTAGATGACTTATTTGATCAGAACAAGAGTCTTCTCCAAGATTGATTTGCGGTCAAGGTACCGTCAACTTCGGTTTAAACCTCAAACCAACCCCACCACTGCATTGAGGATCATGTTTGGGTCATTATGAATTCACTGCGATACTTTTTGGCCTAATCAATAGCCTGCGGCCTTTTATGGATCGTATGAATAGAGTTTCAGACTATATGTAAACAAGTTATGGTGGTGTTTATAAAAGATATCTTGAAATACTCCAAGGACAGAGATGAACATACTGTTCATTTAAGGACAGTGCTGTAGACCTTGAAGGGACATCAATTACATAACAAATACAAAAAGCATGAGTACTGATTAGAAGCAATGGTATTTATGGAGCATATGGTTTCAAAGGAAGAGATTAAGGTTGATTTGCACAAGCTGAAAGTGGTTACAAAGTGCCCAACACCCACCAATGCACTAAGCCTAGAAACTATTTGTGTAACGGCCTGAACCTAATCTCCATTTCAATCACTTGAAATCTTTTTCATTACAAATTAATCCAAGTTGGGCGTCGCATTTTAATTTAGTATTTTGCATATATATATGTATATGTATATGTATTTGTGCAGTGCAGGTTGAAACGACGACGTGGCCTCAAATGGGACTTTATTATACTCCTAAGTAGTTCTTTCAATTGCTAAATAAATAGTTACTTGAATGACCATCAATTTGGGGAAAAAAAAAAGAAAGGAAAAAAAGGACAAAAAAAAGAGAGAAGAGAGAGAGTAAACCGACATATAGTCGGGTAAAACTCAAAACAACCCCCCCATTTCAAACTCCTCCCTCTCTGCCCTCTTCTTCCTCACGCCTGACAACCCCCCTTTTCCTGCCTCTACTCTTCGCCTGTTTGCTCTGCTCGGACCCCATCGACTCGTCGCCGGTCGACCACCCAAGTCGCCGGCCACCACCAGCCACTCCCCTGTTCGACCTTCCCCTCCCCTTCTCGACCCTCCCCTCTCTGCCGCGACCCTGTTCTGCCTCAACCGTGCTTACCGCCGGTCGCCGGTCCTAGCTGCCGAAGCACCGCCACGGCCACAGCCCAGCACCACCTCCATCTCCCTCCCCTTTTCTAGCTTGGTTTGAAGTAAAAGGTAAAGGAATCCTAACCTTGCTTGGTGAATTTATTTTGATGATTTGGGATTCAATTTCCTTACTAACGGATGTAATTAGTATTAGTGAGTGTCCATTGACAAATTTCTGAGGTTTGTTTGACTGAAGGAATTGAATGGTGAATTTGGTCGGGCTGTTCCAATCTGGATTGTGAATTTGGCAGAGAGTTGAAGTGAGAAATCGGAACTGAATTGGGTTTTAATTTGTTTGCAATAATTCCTTGGAGTTCATATTAATTTCGATGCCTGATTTATTGAATCGCATAAATTTCATGTTATTTGGCTATTTGTTGTGAATTCATGAAGATTGAAATTATTTAACGTTATTCAGTTACGTTGACAAAATTATGAAGTTGGGGATTGTTTGACGTTATCTGAATATCATGTGAAATGCAAATTTGTGAAAATTTGAGATTATTTGGTAATATTCCGAATTTATGATTTAGTGTGGTTGAGTTATGGAAATTAAGCGTGGAAATTAGCATTCGTGGCTATTTGAAAATTATGGCCCAGTTGGATTATGCTTCGGATAGGTGTTAAACTTGAAGGGAATCAAAGTGGGATGCATGTTGGGAGAATGTTCATATATGTAATATTGAATGACTGAATGTTTGATGGATGTTAGGAGTCATGAGCGTAACAGGTTGGAGTTTATACCCTGGATTGAGTTAACTCTTGCTTAGGTAATGATGTACACAACTAGTTAGCGAATTAGCGAGTATTGACTAGATAGGTAATGCCATGGAAGTGATGGGTTAAGGTTTTAAGGCTGTGCTAAAGTACGAGCTTGAGTGTGGTTGGATTAATGAGATTAAGTGTATTATAAAGGAGAAAATTGAGGGAACTTATACAAACTCGGTGCTTGAATGTCGAAAGTTGGGTGCGTTCTATGGCTATAAATTAATGAGACAGGGTTCGATGTTGGGGTAGAGTTTAAGCTAACAAGCCTTTAGTCGCAAATGAACCAAAAGTCTAATGCATGTAATCGTAACCCGCAACTTTATTAATGACATAAATGTTTCGATTACTAATTTACTTAATTTACTTATATCAACAGCTTAATATAATAAAAGTTCGGTGCTCTGCTTGTCTTCGTCCTCAATCCAATTTGTCATATGTGATTATTACCCCCAACAAGACTTGAATGATTATCAGAGTTAAAATAATAAGAACAACGTTGGGAACAATAACGCTAATGGTTATATTCATCATAATAACACTTTACGAGGACCTTGATGAGCATCGCGCAACCAACTAGTGATAGTAACAACTAACAAATGTATATCATTAACTCATATCGTAATGGCGATAACACGAGTATTTACACATTGTCAGCTGCAAATAATCCATTAAGCTGAGAAGTTTAATAAACTTCGTAATATCGCACTAATGGCGAAACATAAAATATTTGAAGCAGGTAAGAGGCGACCTCGGTCGTTCCAAGCTGCCAGCACACGTGCTCCATTATAAAGGGGAGAGAATTTCAAAAAGATCAGGTACGTATATTGCATGTGCTCTGCAAAAACTCACATGTTTCTCAATAATGAAAAATCAATACAAGATTCATTTAATGAATTAATTTTCTCAATATTTGTCACATAAACAAGTGGCCCGCCAATTATCAATCATCAGGGCTTGGGCCCTTCAATTTACCCATGTGGCTGCAACTCAGGCTCTCCGATCGACCTAGGAGGTGTGCACCTATCTCAAGATCGCATCAAGATGTACATCAACCAAGGGGTTCACTTTCAGATAATAATCAGCAAATCAATTTTATGCATACATGCTCTCTCTCCTATTTTCAAAACAAAATGTTTGAAATGCGGGCGCCCAACTAATTAAAATCAAATCTCATTTTACTGCATAGGGATGTACGTGCTGAGCTTTGACTCATCATTCGATTGTTTTTATGGTTTCTGTTTTAGGAACGAGGAGTAATAAACAGTCATCCTCTTGACAAGCTAAAAGGTAGCAAACAATGGACGTTTATTGAATGTTAGCCAGTCAACGCTCACAGTGATGATAGGTTAGTATCTTGAAGATTCTTTATTGTTATTCTTTTGAGACTTTGAGGTTGATAATGCTTAGTTTTGGTACGCCGGGTTCTCACGTGGGTCATGATCTATAGATGGATGTTTATTTTGGGAAATTTCAATGTTTAGTAATGCGGATAGCCTTGTTCCATCACAGAACAGCGGTAATGCCTCCAATCAAGGCCTTCCACTGCAAATTAACAGTAAACTGGTAGGTACGTTAGAGAAATCAGGCATGAGCAATTGGGGGCGTTGCAGTTGTGGTATCAGAGCCAGGTTTAGCTTCACTGTGAGCTATAGGGATGTCTATGAGTTAGATTAGGTTAGTGAAGCGACTGCGTGACCAGGAGTTCATATGTATCTGTGTATCATGAGAATGTTTTAGAAAACATTCACCTAGCCTTCATCCTTTGATATTAAGATCAATGACATAGTTAAATAATATCTGAGGGATTCTATCGACATCAAGGTAGAGTGAGGATGTATTTGGTCAACTCCTTGGTGACGTACATATTCCAGAGAAGTATACTAAGCTCATAGCAAACCTTGTGGCATTTTGGGTTGTCCGTTTGAGTTACAAGGAGACTTTCAACCTAGAGGGTTAGTTTTATTAAGATGTGTTGCATGCTTAATGTCTGGGGATTGTGAGGTTTAAGATATTACAAAAAGGTGAAGTCAGCAAACCTCTCTGCGATTAATGTAGTACCCAACTACATTTGGTTTGCTAGAAAAGGGGAAAAGTATTGTGAAACAATATTCATGGGTTGGACCATTAGGAGGTAACCATTGTGATTTGGTGTTGGTAATCTAGTGGTTTATGGGTGCTACTTGATAGCATATGGTTGTATGTACCAAGATTAGGCGTCACGCCGAGGAGGTGTTGGCATTAAAAGTGCGTTTCGAGCATGTAAACTTAGGTTATATGAACTTATGTGTGCTGCTGACTGCTAGATACAAACAAGTTACTGTGCCCTAAGGGCGTAGTTTGTAGTGATGAAAGTAATACTGTATAAGAAGTTGGAGGATATTTCGCTATGGGATATTAGAGGATGCTTTGCCTTTGGGTTATTGGCCCGAATCATATATTATTTATGCTATAATCTAGACGACATAGATATTGAAACCTTAGGAATGTGTAGGGGCAAACTCTTTTAGAGGTTCAAAAATTTTACAGTGTCTTTGAGTCGATACTGTCCATACTTATTATGAGGGTAAAACCATCTTTAAGGTCCCTTGAAGATCACCATCGATGGGTTTCAGCTCCAAGATATTCATAAGAGGTTCTAAGGAGGTTAGATGATAATTTTGCCTATTATGCTGGATTAGATAATCTATAGAAGTGGAACTCTAGGCAAAAGGCTTGAAGAAATGTCAAATACCCCGATGGATTCATTCCTTTTGTATATGGGAAACTTTAAAAGTCATAATTTATATTTTTCCCAAGAGTAAATGAGATTTTAGGAGATAAATAATCCTTGGCAAAGTATAACGAGTACAATGGTTATATGAGATTGGACTTAGAACAATTGTTATGGCATTCTATGAGGATGAGGAATTGGGAGTGATGATTTGGGTGTATATATCTATCTATCGCCTAGACTCTATGTAAGGATTGCCAGTAATCTTATGAGATTGAGATGTTAAATTCAAAAGATCATTATGAGAATATAACTTCAGGTACAACAATGGAGGATTGTGAGGTATGCAGATAAGTATTAAGATCTGTGTCATGTTTGCTTACCAATTGAAGCCCAGGCGACTTTCTTTTGAGCATGTCGAACTCTTGAAATTTTATCTACATGAGTCCTAGTACTGCTCCAAATGAGTTTAATGTGACCTCTGGCCAAAGGACATGAGACCTCCTTATCAGACCTTATTACATAACTTACCATCCTTCTTGACCTTTTTGGTTACCACCTACAACTAGCTACCCCTTTGCTATGCAACAACGGAATTCAATTTGTCATTCCTTTTCATCCACCTTAAGCATGCAAACCATTCAATTGTTGCCACAATATTTCATTTTATATATATATATATATATATATATATATATATAATATATATTCTATATATATCCCCCTGCCTACATTGACTTTCCTCATGACCTTAAATTTTATAGGGGATCCTTATCGTTCAGATGGGTTACACCTCTCACTCTATCTCTATCACGGTAATATTTTAATTACTCGTTGTGTCAAAATTTGCCATTTGTTCATTTCACTAAAATCTTATGATGACAACTAAATATTACTAAGTTATCAATCAACTTCTTCCTTAATCATCTCGACTTATGTATTGGTCTTGTCTTTTTGCTACTTTAACCCCTTTCGGCCTCGAGCAATTGCTTAAATGGTCTAAACTTGCATACGAAACCTTGCTGATTACTGTGTCTTTTGCGCTAACGCTGTTATGTCTATCATATCCTATCTTGGATTGGTCTGCTCAAATTAACGTTATATGATCCTTCCTTTATAATTTCAAGCTTTTGGAAGTTAATGGTTCCATAAGAATGTTCGTACCTGTTTCCAGCATCATCCCTCACGACTCTGAAACTTGTTGTTAAATATTGAATTCATTCTTGCGTGAGTTCATATTCTAATGCTCTATGCTCCTGACTATCACCTTCCCCTTCTTCGTTTGCTAAAAGCATCTTGATATGTATATATGTTGCACCCTGTTTATTCATGGTAGTAAGCCTATGAAGCTTGTTTGAGTTAGAGAAATAGTTAAGCTCCTACTAGGGTGAGGGGGTAATAACTATTGTAACCCTACCCATTTTCTTGCTTTTAAATCCCATTCCCTAATATAAGACTTGGCCTTTCTCATACGCAATCATGTGCCCTTCCTAAACTTGTTTCATAGTTGCCTATGTTATACATTACTCTTTTAATTCTAAATTCCGCAATCAACTTTATCATGTTGATGGTGGCTAGATGGTCACACTTCCCATCTAAAGTGAGTTAACACTTTTCCTTCAAAACTAGAACCTTCCTTTGTCGTTATTTATTGCCTATACTTAACATCGTGATTAACCTATCTCTCATGATATTGACGCTATATTGATGACTTCAACATTTAACCCCATTTGAGTGTCATACCTATGGGAACAATCCACCCTTTTTTTTGAGTAGATGCTTTGATTACTCAATTGCAAGGAGCTGAATTGTTCGCAAATTGATCTAAAGGTCGTACTGGAAATCAATACCATTGATATACAAACCGGAGCAGGAAAGGAAGAAAGAAGAAGAAATATGTATGCATCTGAAGTAATTTCCAGTAGGGTGTCATGACGAGCGATATTATAGGATATGTAGACAAATGGTTGATGTGTCAAAAGGTGAAGATTAAACATGAGCACCCTGTAGGCACATTGAGACCTTTAGAAATTCCTACCTGGAAGAGAGATTCAATTTCAATGAATTTTATTATGGGGTTACCCATTTCTGCTCTAAAGAAGCACATTGCTTGGGTCATTAAGGATAGACTCACCGAATCTACTCATATAATACCAATTCATGACACTTGGGGGATAGAGGGACTAGTACAATTGCATGACAAGGAAATAGTTTGATGGCATGGCATACCAAAGGATATAATGTCTGGCTTTGAGCCCTTAACGTATAGACTCGTCCTTTCTCCTATGCAAACTTGTTGCCTTATCAAAACTGCCCCATAGTGCCTATTTTATACTCTAATCAGTCAATCCAAATTCGTCTATTGATTTTATTATGTTGATAGCGGTTGGACGATCACCTTGTTGTAACTTCATGACCATTATCTCATTTGCAATACCACAGTTCAGAGATGTTTTGTATGTTACTGAATCATCTCTTGCTTCGAAAAAGGGGTCATATGTGCACATATATTAGTGGGATGAGGTGTTTTGTATGTTAGCTTCAGAGATAACAATGTATTACGACACACTTGGGGTTCATGGGTCGCTCTGTATGACATTGTGAGCCAATTATTGTTATTTTTGGGATATAGACCCCAGTACTCCGGATGTGTGATCCGTTGAGATGTATTTTTGATTTCTTTTCTACTATTGAACTTTATTAAATGAGTTACTCCGGGCGTATGGCCCATAGAGTTGTGGTTTCCGGCGTGTGGCCGTTGAGCTTGATTTGGTATCCTTGTAAATGCATATTCAATGCAGGGAATTAATGTAAGGCTTTAAGCCTAGGAAACGGTCAGTTTTAGGGGAAATTCTGTCCGTTTCACTTCAGAATTTAAGAAAACACTAACCCTTCGCGCCCTAGGGTTAGGGCGCGTTACATGAAGATGCAACCCGATAACCTACAAGTTGAACTTACCAATAGGACTTGACCATGTCCGAAACGTTTTTCTATATCTCACAACTCAGAAATATGTTCTAGATTTACATCATGTCATTATAACAAAACCAATGTCCGTACCTAAATGAAGTACGGCCAAAATTTCTTTCAAACTGCAAGTTTCGAGGACGAGACTTATTTTAAGGGGGGAAGGCTGTAACAGCCTGAACCTAATCTCCATTTCAATCACTTGAAATCTTTTTAATTACAAATTAATCCAAGTTGGGCGTCGCATTTTAATTTAGTATTTTGCATATATATATGTATATGTATATGTATTTGTGCAGTGCAGTGTAGGTTGAAACGACGACATGCCTCAAATGGGACTTTATTATACTCCTAAGTAGTCTTTCCAATTGCTAAATAAATAGTTATTTGAATGACCATCACTTTGGGGAAAAAAAAGAGAGAAAAAAAGGGAAAAAAAAAAGAGAGAAGAGAGAGAGTAAACCAACATAGAGTCGGGTAAAACTCAAAACAACCCCCCCATTTCAAACTCCTCCCTCTCTGCCCTCTTCTTCCTCACGCCCGACAACCCCCCTTTTCCTGCCTTTGCTCTTTGCCTGTTTGCTCTGCTCGGACCCCATCGACTTGTCGCCGGTCGACCACCCAAGTCGCCGGCCACCACCAGCCACTCCCCTGTTCGACCCTCCCCTCCCCTGCTCGACCCTCCCCTCTCTGCCACGACCCTGTTCTGCCTCAACCGCGCTTACCGCCGGCCGCCGGTCGCCGGTCCTAGCTGCCGGAGCACCGCCACGGCCACGGCCCAGCACCACCTCCATCTCTATCCCTTTTTCTAGCTTGGTTTGAAGTAAAAGGTAAAGGAATCCTAACCTTGCTTGGTGGATTCATGTTGATGATTTGGGATTCAATTTCCTTACTAACGGATGTAATTAGTATTAGTGAGTGTCCATTGACAAATTTCTGAGGTTTGTTTGAATGAAGGAATTGAATGGTGAATTTGGTCGGGCTGTTCCAATCTGGGTTGTGAATTTGGCAGAGAGTTGAAGTGAGAAATCAGAACTGAATTGGGTTTTAATTTGTTTGTAATAATTCCTTGGAGTTCATATTAATTTCGATGCCTGATTTACTGAATCGCATAAATTTCATGTTATTTGGCTATTTGTTGTGAATTCATGAAGATTGAAATTATTTAACGTTATTCAGTTACGTTGAGAAAATTATGAAGTTGGGGATTGTTTGACGTTATCTGATTATCATGTGAAATGCAAATGTGCGAAAATTTGAGATTATTTGGTAATATTCCGAATTTATGATTTAGTGTGGTTGAGTTATGGAAATTAAGCGTGGAAATTAGCATTCGTGGCTATTTGAAAATTATGGCCCAGTTGGATTATGCTTCGGATAGGTGTTAAACTTGAAGGGAATCAAAGTGGGATGCATGTTGGGAGAATGTTCATATATGTAATATTGAATGACTGAATGTTTGATGGATGTTAGGAGTCATGAGCGTAACAGGTTGGAGTTTATACCCTAGATTGAGTTAACTCTTGCTTAGGTAATGATGTACACAACTAGTTAGCGAATTAGCGAGTATTGACTAGATAGGTAATGCCATGGAAGTGATGGGTTAAGGTTTTAAGGCTGTGCTAAAGTACGAGCTTGAGTGTGGTTGGATTAATGAGATTAAGTGTATTATAAGGGAGAAAATTGAGGGAACTTATACAAACTCGGTGCTTGAATGTCGAAAGTTGGGTGCGTTCTATGGCTATAAATTAATGAGACAGGGTTCGATGTTGGGGTAGAGTTTAAGCTAACAAGCCTTTAGTCGCAAATGAACCAAAAGTCTAATGCATGTAATCGTAACCCGCAACTTTATTAATGACGTAAATGTTTCGATTACTAATTTACTTAATTTACTTATATCAACAGCTTAATATAATAAAAGTTCGGTGCTCTGCTTGTCTTCGTCCTCAATCCAATTTGTCATATGTGATTATTACCCCCAACAAGACTTGAATGATTATCAGAGTTAAAATAATAAGAACAACGTTGGGAACAATAACGCTAATGGTTATATTCATCATAATAACACTTTACGAGGACCTTGATGAGCATCGCGCAACCAACTAGTGATAGTAACAACTAACAAATGTATATCATTAACTCATATCGTAATGGCGATAACACGAGTATTTACACATTGTCAGCTGCAAATAATCCATTAAGCTGAGAAGTTTAATAAACTTCGTAATATCGCACTAATGGGGAAACATAAAATATTTGAAGCAGGAAAGAGGCGACCTCGGTCGTTCCAAGCTGCCAGCACACGTGCTCCATTATAAAGGGGAGAGAATTTCAAAAAGACCAGGTACGTATATTGCATGTGCTCTGCAAAAACTCACATGTTTCTCAACAATGAAAAATCAATACAAGATTCATTTAATGAATTAATTTTCTCAATATTTGTCACATAAACAAGTGGCCCCGCCAATTATCAATCATCAGGGCTTGGGCCCTTCAATTTACCCGCACGACTGCAACTCAGGCTCTCCGATCGACCTAGGAGGTGTGCACCTATCTCAAGATCGCATCAAGATGTACATCAACCAAGGGGTTCATTTTCAGATAATAATCAGCAAATCAATTTTATGCATACATGCTCTCTCTCCTATTTTCAAAACAAAATGTTTGAAATGCGGGCGTCCAACTAATTAAAATCAAATCTCATTTTACTGCATAGGGATGTACATGCTGAGCTTTGGCTCATCATTCGATTGTTTTTATGGTTTCTGTTTTAGGAACAAGGAGTAATAAATAGTCATCCTCCTGACAAGCTAAAAGGTAGCAAACAATGGACGTTTATTGAATGTTAGCCAGTCAACGCTCACAGTGATGATAGGTTAGTATCTTGAAGATTCTTTATTGTTATTCTTTTGAGACTTTGAGGTTGATAATGCTTCGTTTTGGTACGCCTGGTTCTCACGTGGGTCATGATCTATAGATGGATGTTTATTTTAGGAAATTTCAACGTTTAGTAATGCGGATAGCCTTGTTCCATCACAGAACAGCGGTAATGTCTCCAATCAAGGCCTTCCACTGCAAATTAACAGTAAACTGGTAGGTACGTTAGAGAAATCAGGCATAAGCAATTGGGGGCGTTACAGTTTGAGTTGAGCATGGACTTATCGAGTTCAGGAAGGATTTGACAAATATTGTCTTCCCTGACCAATTTGTCGAAGTAAGCTACAAAGTTAGCAAGAAGATAAAGTGGTGGCTTATGCCTTCTAACAACTCAAGTCTTATGAAAAGAGTTACCCTACCCATTTCTCTGGTTTTTGCATTGAAAATTTAGAGACATTACTTATATGGGGTACCAGGCAAGAATCAATACTGATCATCAAAGCTTCAAGTAAATCTTCACTCAGAAGAAGCTCAATTAGTTGTGGCAGATCCAATGTCAACCAAGAAAAGGAAATGTTATGACAGACGCCCTAAATAGAAAGGCACAACATACCGTGTACGCCGTGGTGATTACGCAATTGAATCTCTTGAGAGAGCTTGAGGTCATGGACATTCAATTAGTGTTAAACGGGAAGGTGAATGTTCAATTGTCGACGCTTACCTTACAGCCCTCCCTAATGGAGGAAATTAGAGTGAATCAGGATAGTGATCCTGAGCTCCAAAGAATAAAGCACAATCTTGAGAAAGAGATTCAATTTCAATGGATTTTGTCATGGGATTCCCTCAGATATAGTATCTGACCGAGATCAAAGATTTTAAGCCTGTTATGGCAAGCACTTCAAAGAGCCTTTAGAATTATATTGAACTTTTGCAGTTCTTATCATCCTGAAACAGATGGGCAAGCATCTAAAAATATCAATGGACCAATTTTTCTAAGTTGGAGCTTATAGTACTTCACGATCTATGACCAATATTTGCATTTGAAGACAGTAGGGAACTCCCAACAGTCAACGTTGTGATAGTACTAGCAGAGAATCCTTCATTAAACATCAGGACAAACTGACGGTAGACATTGACAACAAAAATAGTAAATTAGTAAATTAGTAAATTAGTAATGATATTTTCATCATTATAAAGATTTTTCTTAATTTTGTTAACAAAAATAAATAATTCAATTTTTTAGAAAATTTATAAATTATTTTCACAACTTATTAACATAAATAATAATACAAAATAGAAGAGAAAAATTAATTAATTATGTTTAGTTGTGGACTCCATAGGTATTATTTTATGTAGTGAGCCAAAGTGGTAAGCTTTACATTAGAGGGAGTAAGGCTTGTGAGACAAAAAATTAATTCAAAAGCTGATGTGGAGGTAGTAGGTCCCTACTAGTGAGTCAAAAAATTAGCTCACTACTAAACATGCTCTAATACAAACTCATAGCTAGGTGTACATTTGCCTGAAAAGGCAAAAAAAGAATTGGTTACTAGATTGCTTCATATATCACAATCAAATTTTAGACGAAGCAATTTTATTTAAGATCTTCTATGTTACAGTACTATTTTGTTTTTGTTATAATACCATGACACTTTATAAAAAGGAAAAACTTTCGGAAAGTCACTAAATTTTTGTTCAAAGCTTTAAAAAGGATTTAGAAAGTAATTAGACCTTATATTAAATGTAGACAGTCATCAAAATTTATCTGCATCCCACATTTTGCTAATTAAAAAAATTCCAAATTTTTTTTTCAACAACAACAACACCTCCCAATGTGGGTCCCACTTTTGCAAGGTCTGGGGAGATCCAGATGTAGGCAACCTTACCTCTACCGGCATCCCTACCCGTAGAGAGACTGGTTTCAAGATACCCATAAAAATAAGATTTTGTAAAAACTTTTTATAGAAAATGTATTTTGTGAGAACATTATATTGAAAAAACTAAGGATATTAAGAATAATTTGAGGTTAGCTGACCGTCAAAAGAGGGAAACATTCAATATCTATATTTGGTCATGTCTTTCCTTTTTTGTAAATGAAAACAATTCCTAATTATTTGATCATGTCTACATTAGATGACACACAGGTATTAAGATGTTGATATTTTTTTCAACTGTTCTTTTTTGTTTGTAGATTTTGTCACTTTTTATTAAAAATTTTCCTTTCACTTAGAAAGTAGCTGTAAATTGTGTTTAATTTTTACATTTTCTAATAATTATCATTCTGAATATATCCCTTCTATATTTTTAGGTTGAAAACAATTAAGATTTTTTTCCACGTAAAAAAAATTAAGAGTTTGTTCAGTTAGTCGGGTGTGGAATATAACACAAGATTTAGTGATTATTCACTCTCAATATTAAAGTTCAGTGACATTAAAGTTCTTTTTGATTTTTTGATTTTTTAAAACTTTGAAGAAAAGTCTGGTGATATTTAAGCTCCCCCCCCCCCCCCCCCCAAAATGGTTTGTTCTCACTGATAGTCCAATAGACAGGTCAGACATGATATTCGCAAAAATATGAGCATATGACGGTATAATACTAACGTAGAGAATATAAAAATGGTAGTGCCTTTTAGAGTGGTTCCTTTTAGGAAAATCCAAATTGATAGTGGGAAATATTAATTGTTTTTAAGTCTAATAAATTGAAAAATTTTCTACAAATACAAAAAAGAGAGCAAAATATCTACCAAGATTGGATCAACCTAGAAGCACCAATAATCTGATGGAGCTTGATCACCTTCTACTTCCGCAATTGTGTCAATTTCATAGATCTACAGTGTTTTCCTTGCTTTTGCAAGCATTTCAACTATCCATCTCTCGTTTAAGGTTTTCTCTCTTCTCTGCTGGGCCTCCTCTGTTTTGTCCTCCTATCCACGCGCTCGCCAGTTTACTTCTCGAGCATCTATCCGGGCAACGGTTCCTCTCAAGTCTCAACCCTAGTGCTTCTGGACTAGCTAGTCGGTAGTTCACCGGTTTTACCACATGTGGCGGTTTAGGCAGTGTTAGACGACATTGGACGTCCCAGGAATCCGATGGTTGTGACAACGGCAGCGAGGGTCATTGCTGGTGGTCCAGAAATTTTTGCTGTCGATGGCGACCTGTTGCCCAGAGCCCCATTGGACCACTGGGGACTCTTCCGCAGGTGCCTAAGTTGGCATGTGCTATTCCCTTTGTCAAGGTCTGGGTGCCTGTTATATTTGCTTTCTTTGTTCTGCTTTGGCTATTTCTTTACCTTGTTTATTTATTCATTATTTTGTTGGCTTTCTTTATCGTAGTATATTGCTCGTTACCTTATTATTGCTTTCTTTTTCATATTAATCATGTGCTATTTTTTATTTCTTAATTATTATTTGTCTTGCCTTATTATTCTACCCATATTATTATTATTATTATTATTATTATTATTATTATTATTATATGTTTTTAGCTTGTGTACCCCAACTACAATTAAAACCTTTCTCTTAACTGCTTCCCAGTTACGCACCGGATTCCTTTCACTAGTGAAGTCTGATTGAGTTGCAACAAGCTGTGTGGGTTGAGTGCGTTTCTCATTTATGCCTTATTTTTGTTGTTTTTCAAGTGATAGTGTCTTTTTTTTTTTTTTAATGTCTTTGAGTTTTTTGGTATTCCAATCCCCAAGTTGTCTATAGTTTATTATTTTTGTTGTAAGCCTTTTCTTGTCTTTGGCCCTATTTGACAATCAGCTATTAGTTGTTAGCTATTAATTCTTTCTATTAGTTGTTTGCTATCAGCTGTTTAAATTGGCTGTTTGTATTAACAATTTAAATCAGCTATTTCTAAAAAAAATATTTGATAAAATTAGTTGTTTCTAAAAAGTTTGTTTGTTAAAATTTCATTTATGTCCTTTCTCTACATTAATTTTTAGTTGAACATGATTTTTTTATTTATTGGCCCTTCTATTTTCTTTTCAAAATAATTAAGTTTATACCATATGTAAAAATTAATTCAATGCTTGAAACCTTATTTTCATATTAATTCTACATATATTTTGTATTCGTTATTTATTTTATTTCTTTTCAATTTATATGTATTCATGTGATACCTACGTCTTACAATCTTATTTTATTATTCATTTAAGGATTTTTTTTCTTGTTTGTGAATTGAAATTTATATAATTTTTATCTAATTTAATCTTTTCAAGATTTTTATCTATGTTTTTTACAAATTAAAACTTGTGCAAATTTAAAATGATGTGATCTTTATTAAATTATGTTCAAATAAATATAATATCAAATATCACTACTAACTTGCATCAATTCAAAAAGGCTATTCATCTTAGCTACTCATAGCATGTCTTGTAATTTTAAATGACTAGAATTATAGTTTTTGATTTTACTAATGGCATGTCTTGTAATTTTAATAAAATATTGAGTATTTTTGTTATTTATACAAACAACCATTTACAAAAAGCCACTCATCTTAGCTTTTTGAAAATTGGCTTTTTGGGCTAAAATAACTATTACAAAAAGCTGCTTACCAAACATCAAATTGGCTTTTTTGACTAAGTCAAAACAGCCAAAAACCTCCAAAAAGTCATTTTATATCAAAAAGTCAATGAAAAAGTCAACAACCAAACGCCTCCTTTATTATATTCATTAATCTTTACATATTGTCAATAGTATTTACTAGTCATAGTTATTTGGTGTGAGCTAAATATTTTGTATTGGACTTGATTCAATTTGTCACTTACGACTTAATCTTGTCTTTTTAGCTATTTTTAAAGTTATTGTAGTATTCTTTTAATAATCCTTTGTTAATCTTAGTGCTACTAGTGTACTACTATTAGTTCTTTGGTGTTGAACTTTTGTTGAAGATTCAGGCTCACATTTGAGCGACTGCAAGGTTTAATTTGGTTGTATACATATCAGTTTTGTTAGCTTTTATTATTATTATTATTATTATTATTATTATTATTATTATTATTATTAGCAGTAGCAGCAATAGCATTAGTTTTATTATTAGTATTATTAATATTAGTTTTAACTAGTGGCGAGTAATGGAATAGTTCAAGTCTGTCCTCCGGGGAGGGGGGAAGGCATTAAGAATAGAGTAGGGTTTGACAGGTTGCATTTTGCGTCTTGGAATATTGCGACCATTGCTAAAACTTTATGTGGACATAAGGTTAACATAGGTTGTATCCAAGAGACTAAGTGGGTGGGAGTCAAAATTCGAGATATTGATGGATATAAGTTATGGTATTCGGGACATACTAGAGCTAAAAATGGAGTTGATATTGTGGATGAAAAAGGGTCAAGTTGTAGAGGTGAGGCGTAAGAGTGATAGCATCATGTTAATTAAGTTGGCGGTGGAGGTAGAAATCCTCAATATGATATGTGCCTATGCACCACAAAGAGAGCTCGCGGATGACATTAAGAGGGAATTTTGGGAGGACTTGAAAGAAGTAACGTACAGTATTCCTCAAAGTGAGAAACTCTTCGTGGGTGGCGATTTTAATGGGCATGTTAGAATCAAGGCAGATGGGTGTGATGGGGCATATGAAGGTTTCGGTTATTGGGAAAGAAGCAATGAAGGGGTGTCAATTCTAGACTTTACGATTGCCTATGATTTGATGATTGTTCGCTCTCACTTTAAGGAAGATGATCATTTGGTGAATTTTAGGAGCGACCTTATTAGGACTCAAATAGACTACTTTGTAATTAGGGTGAACAATAAGATGTTGTGTAGAGATTGTAACGTGATACCCGATGAATATTTGGGGACTCAGCAGAGACTATGGGTAACGGATGTGAGGATTAAGAATTTGAAGCGGAAGAATAGAAGAGTCGGAGATCCAAGAGTTAGAGGGTGGAATCTTATTACAGAGAACACTATTGTATTAGTGAAGCAAATCAAAGCAGACTGGAGTTAGACGCAAATATAGAATGCGGATACAACGTGGGAAGTAATGGTTGAGTGCATTCCAAGATCCACCAAGGAGGTATTAGGAATCTAAAGAGGGTGGAGGCAGGATAAAAGGAGCTCGGTGATGGAATAGAGAGGTGAACAGGGGCGGATCTAGGTATTACTTAGGGATGTCGATGGACACCCGTAGCCAATAAAACAAAAATCCTTATGAACAGTTTTGAAGAGGTTGAAGATAACAAAAGTGGCGCAAAAGGCCCAAAAGATCTTAAACACATTTAACATTCATCCGGCCCAAACAGTTGACTACTAACATGTTTAATGTTTCTTTTTTAACAGAAGTTTACAGCTGTAAAGAGGAGTGGTCAATCTGTCGTATTTGACTCCGTCGATCTCTCTCCTCCTCTTAGGTCAGGAATTAGCAGAAGGAAAACAAAAGTAGCAGACTTCACATCCCACTGCTCTCTCCATCACATTCACTGAATGTTGCTGGCCGGCTTCATCTCATGTCAGGACATGATGTAGGCTGGTGCCATCTCCCCAACTCTCTCTCTCTCTCTCTCTCTCTCTCTCTCTCTGTGTCTATGTGTGTGATATTGTTTCTTTGCCTCTTTCTCATAGAAGCAGAGGGAGGAAGGAAAGCTGTGAAATCTAAATGCTCATTGTTGTTGTATGACGACTCGAGCATTAGATTCGCCATTAGGCCACCGTCCACAGCAACCGGCGGCCGTGAGTCCATGACCCACACTGTGTCGCCATCGCTAAGCCCGTGACCCTATTCATCAAGTCAAAGATTGTCATTATCTTCTTGCACTGTTGGGTTTTCAATTTTGAACATTTAATTTAATTTCTCAATCTGCTTGCAATTTCCAGAGTTTTTTTGTTTTCTAGTTCCTCAATTTTCTCTATCCTCAACTTAATTCCTCCTTTACAGCCAGCCGACGCCACCAAATCCCTCTGTTTCTGCGCTCGGGTTGTCTGTCCTGACAGTTCATGAGTTCAAGATATGGGCCTACTATGTAATCTATTGGTCTTTGTTGTGCTTTTGTTGCTAATTTTTGATGACACTGTATTATGATTCAAGCTCAGTTGTATTGTAATTAGATCTGGGATTGATGATTTTTAGTGATAACTTTATGGGTAGTAGTTCAAATTCATAATTGTAATTGCTTTACTTTGCTTTGTTAATGGTCATGTGCTGTTGCAACTGCTTAATTATGTCCAGTAATTTCAGTTCTATTATTGCGGTGCTATGTACTTGTGTGCTCTTGTTGCCTTGGAATCTCCACTGATCATGCCTATGGAAAGTTCTCATTTTCTCTTATGAGACTGCAACCGACATTCAGTGAATTCAAGTCCCCACTTCATGTCCTGAGTCATGACGCATAGACATGGCGCCAACTTATATCATTAGCTCTCTAATAAGCCCCCCTAGGATTATTAGTGCTTCTGAAGTTAAAAAGTGGTTTAAATAGTTGTTTATTCAGCTACCTAAATCACTCCCGACTGTCAAAACAAGAGGAATGCTCAATAGTTGTATCAAACTATCAGAGGCCTCGATCGCATTTGCATTCATCATGTATTTGGGAGAAAGAAAAAAATGTGTACATTTACCATGTAATGTATTAATTGATTGGAATTTAGACTCTTAACGATCTTAATTTTACAATCCAAGATATTGTTTCTTAACTACTGTTGTCTCATTGTTCCCTTTTTTCTTGTCTAGTTTATATGGATAAATTCTTATTGATTATATTATGTATCAATTCCAAAACATGAATAAACATAAGGAATAATTATAATAGTACACTATTGTATAATTTCGTATATTGTTTAAAACTTTAATTTATGTTATACAAGTGATGAATGTTAGTATGTGGATATCCCTGATTCAAATTTCTAGATGCACCACTAGATGTGAAAGAGAGGGTTGAGGAAAAACAAGATGCATATGCCGCTTTAATCGGTAGTGCTCATACGGAGAAAAAGAAGTTAGTTTTGCTCGGTACAAAAGGGCTAAAAAGATAGAAAAGAAAGCTGTCACTTTAGCAAAGAACAACATATTTGAAAGGTTATATTAGAAGCTGGAGACTAAAGAAGCGGAGAAGGATGTCTCCAAGTGAGTAAGAGTTAGGAAAAAGAAAACAGGAGACTTGGGAAATGTAAGGTGTGTCAAAGGGGATGACAGTAAGGTTTCAATAGAGAATGCTAAAATAAGGGAGAGATGACGAAATTACTTTTCTAAGCTTTTTAATAGGGAGTTGAGTGACTATTCACGGAGAAACGAGAGAGTGGTTCAAGATGGACAGCAAAACCTCTATAGGTTTTGCAATCATATAGGTAAAGAGGAGGTTAGAGATGCATTAAGAAAGATGAAGACTGGAAAGGCTGTGAGCCCAAACCATATTCCTATCGAAATATGGAAGTGTATGGGTGAAGAGGGGATATAGTGGTTAACGGAGCTTTTTAATGTCATTTTTAGGATTGCTAAGATGCCCTGCGAATGGAGATTTAATACAATCATCCTGTTTATTCAAGATTGTAATAACTATCGAAGTATTAAACTACTTAGTCACACTATAAAGTTGCATGAAATTGTCAATAAGGGAAGGTTGAGGAAGGATATTTCAATTTCGATAAACCAGTTTGGTTTTATGACAGGTAGATTGACAACCAAAGCAATCCATCTCATAAAAAGGCTCATAGAAGTGTATAGGTATAGGAAAAGGGATCTCCACATGGTATTAATAGACCTAGAGAAAGCATATGATAGAGCACCGCGTGAGATGGTATGGGAGTGTTTGGAGAAGAAAGAGGTGCCAGAGATGTGTATCCGAGCTATCAAGGATTTGTATGAGGGAGTAAAAGCAAGCGTAAGGACCTTAGGAGAAGACGCAGAGGACTTTCCTATTAACATTGAGATCCATCAAGGGTCGGCTTTAAACCTGTTCCTTTTCACTATCATTATGGATGTACTCTCGAGAGGGATTCAAGATGAGGTACCATGATGTATGTTATTCCCTGATGATATTGTTTTTATTGACGAGACTAGAAATGATCTTAACAGCAAGTTAGAGCAATGCAGACATATCTTAGAATCTATGAGTTTTAGATTGAGCAGATCAAAGACTGAATACTTGAAATGTGGGTTTAGTGGTGAGGAAGTGAGTGGAGAAGGAGTCACCATGGGTGATGTGACAATACCACGGGGTTGATAAGTTCAGGTATTTAGGCTCGATCATTGAGGAGAAATGAGATATTAACAAAGATATTAACCAACGTATTAGAGTGAGAAGGCAAAAATGGAGGCCTGCTTCCCGAGTATTGTTTGATAAGAAAATTCTTGTAGGATTGAAAAGAATGGCCTATCGTATGATAGTCAGGCTAGCTTTTTTATATGGTTCAAAGTGCTGACCAATCAATAAGCCTCAAGTCCCGATGTTGATGGTAGTCGAGATGAGAATGATTTGATGGATGTGTGTATATACTTGATTGGATAGAATTAGAAATGAAGTGATTAGAAAGAAAGTAAGAGTTGCACCCATAGAAGATAATATAAGGAATAAACTAAGATGGTTTGGTCATGTAAAGAGGAGGAGTGAGAATGCACCAGTGAAGATGTGCGAGCTCGATTAGCCTTTTGGGGTGTAGAAGCGGTAGAGGACAACTAAAGAAAAGTTGGAACAATATGATAGAAATAATTTAAAATTTATAGGTCTAACGGAGGACATGACTTAGGAAAATAGCATTCGAGGTCTAGGATTAAGGTTGCAGTCATAGGTAGTGTGCACCTATTGGAAACAGTTTGATTAGTGATTGTTGTTATGTTGTACTAGTTTTTATTCTTGCCTAGGTGCAAGGGCGGAGCTACATTGGGGACCCCCCAGCTTTTTGGGGAAAAAAATTTAAATATGGGATATTTTTGTTGAAAAAAATAGATAAATATAATTTGATTCAGATACATTTTGCAAAGTTACGCTTGGCAGGATGGTTGGTTGCCCCCTTGTTTCGCCTGGTTGCGGGTTCGAATCTTATCAGATGCCACTCTGTTCTGCCTCTATGGTCCCTTAAAAGTTTTTTTTTTTTTTGAGTTTTGGACATTTATTCGTCCTCTTGACTCCCTCTGATTTTTCGTTAATCGCTCCTCTCGACTCTTGCCAGTAGTCCAGCAGCCAGCCCCTCACTCTCTGGCTTTTGTCCCTGGCCGCCGTCCGCCACTCTACTGACCGGCCAACGCCGCCGGCCGGCAGCCGCTTGGCCCGCCTCGACTCCACTCCACTTCTCTCCTCCTCAGTTCTCCTCCTAAATCCCAAATCTCAATTTGAGGTAATTCTCAAAAATACTCAATTTTTGTTTTAAATTTTGTTATTTTGTAAATAATTATGTTTATTTTACTGATTTCATTTAGATTTATGTTAAATAATTGATTAATTTAGTGATTACTCATGATTGATGAATTAAAAAATGAGGATTTTAATCTAATTGTCTTCTTGGTTGAAGATTTAAAGTTGGACTAATTTTGTTTGTAATTGCTTCCTTGTTTATGTTTAGTTTACTAATTTTTATTGAATTTGTGTTAAATAAGTGGTTAATTTAGAGATTTACTCATCAATTAAAAAAAATTAGGTTTTGCCTTTTTTGATTGAGAATTTAGAAATTAGAATTGTGGTAATTTGTTAGTTGTTGTTTGTTTATTTGTGATACATTCATTGACTTTAGGCAAATTTGTGTTTCTTTATAATAAACACAAATTACCCAATTCTAATTCCTAAATTCTCAATCAAGAAAGGCAAAACCTAATTTTGTAAATAATTATGTAAATTATTTTGTAAATAATTATGTTTATGATCTACTAAAAACCATGAATCTAAGTAAGAACTTGATTGTGTTTTTCAATTTGAAATGGAGAAGTTTTTCAACAAGATAACTAGACAATCTATTGGTTCAAGCTCTACATCAGAAAACTTACCACTGATCCAAGAAAGTGGCAAAGAAAGTACTCAACCACCGTCTAGCAATGAACAACCAACAAGCACTAATCCATCTTCTTCCAGGAGAACCCAATCGATATTAATGCTCTTCCATCGGATCCCGCCGATAGAAAACCGATTTCAAGCTATCATCCGAATGATCGTGATGAGGTAAGAAGAGCATATTTACAAAAAGGTCCTTATCATCCCTGAAATCATGCATTCCCTCAAACTAAAATGTCCAATTATATGCGACGTTTTAATGAATCATGGTTTGCAGCATATCCTAATCTCGCCCCCCTTGGTTTGAATCCTGGCTCCGGCATTGCCTAGGTGTGATACAATCGTGCAAACTAATAGATTGATGCACCTCTGATTGCTTGAGTTATAGTCTCTTCGAAGCTGTGGTTTTCCCCCTCTGCATCTGATTATTTGACTGTAGATTGCTATTGGCCAGATTAGTTGTATATCACCGCTTGCGGCTCAAGGTACACAAAATTCTTACCCCTCATCTGTTGTTCATGTTAACCTATGTTATTTTGACTATCTAGGTCTTGGGTTTGCTAAATTATTTTATCAACCGATTTTCAACATCTTCTTAAAACTTTTTATGTGGGCCTATTGGAAACGTTTTCTCTACGTGCAGTCATGTGCATAGGAGTGAGATTGCCTACATCTGAATCTCCCCAAATCCCGCAAAAGTAAGACTCACACTGACAGTTGTTTTTGTAATGCCTTTTAGAATGGTTCATGAAATTGTAAGTTCCAAACTTTCATTTCCCTTTCGGCTCTCTTCAAAAGGAATAAATCATAGTTTGTTTTTTAGCTCGTTCTTTGTTTTTTTTTTGGGGTGGGGGATTATTGGTTATTAGGTTTATCGGCTTGTCAAATGACAAACAACACCATGGACGGTATGCATGTAAAAATGAGCAAAATAATAAATATCTTGATACAACACATTTTTAAGTGTCATACTTTGACTTGAAATTCATATTATTATATTTTAACTTGAAAAATAATGGTATAATCAAATAGTGAAAGCATATTATAGCTTATAAATCGTAAAAACATATTCTTTTATCAATATTTTACCATATTTTAAAAATTATACACATTATATGCCCTTGCGAATTGGGTTAATTCAATTAGGATATTATTTTATATTCGTTAGCGTAACTGATGAATATTTAAGCTCAGCAATCCACAATTAAGTGTAATTATCGATAATTTGGAGATTTTAAATCATGAAATACTTTTAATTTATAATGTCACAAGACATTTAAAAGTGACTTACGACAAGACATATATCATCACCCGTAAAAATGAATTTTGAACACCTCGTGAACAACTTCCATTAACAACAAATACAAATGAACCAACATGGAATATCAAGTACAAACTAACCACAAAACCATCATCCTCCTATCCTTCATAATTCATATCATTTCAAACCCCCCCCCCCCCCAAAAAAAAAAAGTGCTGCATGTTAATCAACCCAAATTTCAAAGGCCTCTCTTTATACCAACATGAACACACATCTGCGTTCTCCCTTGGCAGCATCATCACCATTTCCATCACCATCACCATCATTATTCCAATCTTGACACCCTCCAACAATCATTCCGTACAAAAATTTAAACAGCCCGGGCATTGAAACACCCCCCGGGGGCCCCCAATGTCAACGCAGACATTGATCATCTAGTTCTGCCCAGCTCTTTTGCGGATCACAAAGGTTGTATGCAGGCTAACCCACAATTCAAGGCTCACTGTTGGTGCCCAAGAAGAGAAGGTATGTAAAAGGCATGGGAGTGCGCTATCTCGATGCGTTCCCTAGGATCGTTCATTGTCTCGTCCCGCAATGCTTGAAGTATAGCCTGTGAAGGGGCATCCCTACAACATGCAAGCCGATGCAAAACATTAGTTTTCACAGCTTAGACTGATGGAATCGTATTAACCGAAACGCTTGCAAATATTAATCAACTGCTGAGAATCTGCGAGCAAGAGAGATGAGAAGAGATGACAGGAGTCTGAGACTAATTACCTAGTTATCAAGATGCTATAAAGTGTCTTCAAGATAGGACAGAGCTCCACTGGAGCTACAGGCTTCTTTTCATCAGGATGCAACACACTAATAGATGATTGACTTAGAAGTTCATAAAATGCTTTCACTGCAGAGACACCCTGCATTGCACAGAAGACTTGCATTATTTTTCATGTTTTCAGGGTTAGTGCCAGATGCTCAACATTACTGAAAGACATTGCTACTTAAGCTCAGCCATAGCATCAGGCAGCTACTCAGGCCTAGGAGTTGGACTAGTCCAACTTAAGAGGTTTGCATTCTTTTAAAACTAAATGAAGGGTCAAGCATCCATATTCGTGTATGAATTTCCTAACGCCAACATGGACACTTGAGTTGAAATGAAAGAACTGCATAACACACGGTGGGGGAATAGTGACCTAGATAAAACAATAAATCGTTTATTCTCATATCAGACATGAAAGTGTTTAGCTTTTTTCTTTGCAAATAGCCAAATTCAATTACATGAAAGTAGGCATAGAGCATACATAAAGCAATCTAGCAGACATCGAACCTAGAACCAACACTAATATTGACACACAAAGTCCTAGTAATAAACTGAAAATCCGAAGGAATCCAACCGTAGATGCGTATACTTGCAACACATAAATTAGCTGTAAAAGACAATAACACGGACATGAAATTAGGGAATGTGAGAATCTCTCCATGATAACACATTTGAGGTTTTCTTCCCTGAACCCACCTTCAAGAAACAAGTTACATACACATTTAAATATAAATTCATTCATTCCATCCCCTACTCCAACTCCTTGAATTGCCTGCGAACTCATTGTCTTTCACCTTATTGTACCATTTTTGACATACTAATTGGTCAATTGCGCAAAATCAGATGGGCAATGACCATACACACTGCTAGCTTTATTTTTGGCCTTTTTTTTGGGGGGGGGGGGGTGTGCAGCTAGGCCACCACTTGTTCCTGGAAAGGTTAGGAACGCAAGCGGGTTAAGAAGGGGTAAGTCCTGTGTTGGGTGGGATTTGAGTCCCCAACCCATCCTTTAGGGAGATGAACTACTTACGACTTATCCAAGTGGCTTCCCTCTGCAAACAGCTAGCATAAAATCTAATAAAGTCAAGTTTTTTGGCAAGTTTTTGCAATCACCTTAGAAGTCAAAGACAAGATGGAGGGGCAAGCATATCCTAATTTGCACATCAAGGAATTTACATTGAAGTAGAACAGCAATTCTAATAATATTTCTTTACCTCAGTCCCCACCCACCAAACACACACACACACACACACACACACACACACACACAGAGGTTTCAGGCCACACTACCTGTATCATACCCCTGCCCTTGATGTTGTCCCCCATCTCAAGGCTTAGTTCACCCTTTGCTAGCTTCTGGCCATACCATGCGTTACGTCCTTTTAATAGGGTTACATATGTATCTGCTAGCAGAGGACCTGCCAGCTTCTCTGGCTCTTTTGCTAATAGATGCGTAATGAATACCATCTCTGATGTGCAGTGTGCAAAATATACAGCTTTGCTCGTGGCACTCTCATTGGTCAGTGCTGCTACCATTCCTGAATAAGCCAGATCAAAGTAAAGCATAAATGCGAAGACGACAAAGTTGAATACACATTTCACGTGCAATTACATCTTCCCTAAGTCCTAATCGAATCTGTGATTCTCTTCGTTCTCCTACTCTTTTTTCAGGCCACTTTTTTTCCTTTCCGAATCGGAAGGGTGTCTTGAAGGATGAGTCAGGTGCGGAAGGATTCCATAATTAGCTCCACAACATGCTAAAGAATGAAGGAAATTCAGGAAAAAAGCTCAGTCAAGCGAAGGCAATGCATTGAAAATAATAAGTATATTGCAGTTTTGGATCCATTTTCTGAGGTCTTATAACACATGAGAAAAGCTCTGGCAACCTGACTAAAGAAGACAGCAGTCAGTGACAGTTATCACTGTCATCACCTCAATGAGCTCCAGGGTCGCCAAAAGTCCAGAACACTTTCATATATGCAGAACAGAAAATGGTAGACGACAAGTCACTGGAGCACTGCACAAAAGAAAGTTTATTCTCTGCACTAACCTCTTGGTAACAATAGCAACTACCCCAACAAGCACAACTTTAGTTCCAAGAAACTATGCACTCGAATACATAATGCCTCCACAGAATCTCTTACCACAGCACTCTGATTCGTAACTGCCACACTCTACAGATCAGAATGCTGGCTTTTCTTCGGGAATTTCCAAAATCTTCCATTCCCAACTTCACTTCAGCAATGCTTCCCCTTGGGATAGTAGGATAGGTAGGCTTCTTGTAGTCAAAGCAGATCTACCTCTAACTAAGCAGTTGCAAAGAACTTAGGTTTTTTTCAACAAGACAAAATAAACTTGTCTGAAACCATAGTTTTGGTCTCTGTATGTACTGTTACCTACATGCGTAACCCCCCAAAAAAAAACTAAAAGTAAACATAGAAATAAATTCTGATCCACATTATTTGTTATGGAAGATTTGAATTCCAAAGCCACATGAAGCTCAATGAAACTTCCAACGAATACTGCACACACTCACTCTAACTTCAATCATACTAGCTCTAAAACAATGCATAAATTCACATATTTGCTTTAAAATGCACAAAATCACTTCAGTCCCACTTATCTGAGCACTAAATGTGTTTACCTGCTCCAATGGCATAGACATTCTTCAATCCTCCCATAACTTCATGTGTGACGAGGTCAACATTATCCCAGACAATGAAATGGGGTTGTCTCAGAAACTTTGCTAGAGGCTTCCTCCATTTTTCGGCTCCGCATATCCTAGCATTGGCATACTCTTTGTTGTAAATCTCTGATGCAATATTGGGTCCTCCCAAGTATAGAATGTTCTCCACGGGAACTCCAGCTGTGATAAGTGATCATAAATAGTCACAAGATGAAAGTGAATCAGAATCAGTTAATGTCATTAACAAAAATGTCTTAGGAGCAGATTCAACAATGCAGTCAAACATATAAGACCAAGTTTCTTGAAGAAAGCTTAAGCAAATCCCAACTTTCTATTTATTGCACATTGATTTGAGATCTAACTCACAATGGCCCTTCAGATTGCCGAAGCCCTAAAGAGCTACATCTTGTTGTACAAAAAGCATTTGTCACTGATCGAAATTCTTAATGAACCAAACTGAAAAGCAAGCATACAAATTTCAGCTTATGGGATACCGAAAATCTCATTACATACTAAAACAGAGAAAGGATCTTACTAGCTCGATGAATCATTTCAGTGGGGGTCACTATGTGCGGTACAGGATCCAACTCTGCCTCTATACCTTTTGCCAAAGAAATAATGACTGGGGCAGCAAGCCTTTCCTTCCAATATTGACGAATCTCTTCAAACACATCCTGCGTCTCAGTGGATGGCAAACCATTCACCACAATATCCGCATCCCAAATAGCCTCTTGTAAGTTTGTTACAACTTTCAAAGGGCAAAGAGGGGTGTCAATCATGTTCAAGCAAAACCCATCTTTCAAAATCTCATCAGCATACAATGTCCGATCGCCTAACCTCGCTTCTACATATTTCAAGTATGCACAACGCCTTATTAATCTCCTCAGCACATCCTCCCTCGAATTAATCACTTCAAACAGATGCTCAGCAGTTGCACGATCAACAGCCCTTCCATGTCTCCTCCATATCCTGATCAGAACCTTATCTCGAAGATGGCCATAACAATCCTGCAACATAGCTATAAACACACTGCCCCATGCACCTGCTCCCACTCCAACTATTCTTAATGGATCACCCTCAGCTTTTCCAAGAATTAGTCTTAGCTCATCAAGCTTCCCTTCCAGTGCTCCATTAACAGACCCATTTGAATGCACATTATGAGCTCCAACTTCAGCAGTGCCCATCATTTTTGCTCCAATGAGCTCAATCAATGGCAATGGAACCAACTTTGAATGTAGTGAAATTGGCTTAAGCTTGTAATTCTCTTCCAAACGATCCTTAATATCAACAAAAATTTCAAAAACCCAGTTGAGGCTTTATATAATTTTTGCCTTTGCCACCCAGATCAACTAACTACACACCAAAAAAAAAAGTAAAAAGGAAACAAATCAAGCATTAAGGTTTTTGGTGGGTTTCTTCACCAACAACAGAACTACTCTTCACGCTCATAAAATAGCTCAAATGGGTTTTCTGAGTAAGCAAAATGTTTGAAATTTCCGCCCAACCAAACTTGGGCCATCTAACACCCACCAAAGCAGTCAACATAACAACATACCCATCAGTCAAACATCAATTAGAGAAAAAACAAGGAAAAAGAACGTATCTTTTTCGCGTTCTTCACGCGGTGCACCGACTACAGCCAACCATTCCCCTTACCCTTTTTTTTGGTCTCTGGGCGAATTTGGGTTTCTATTTGTCCGAAGATGCAGAGAGGAGGCACTTCTCTTTTCAAGACGCACCCGAATAGATGAGGTGGCCGGTAACTGGAAGCTTTTGAAGATGCCAGAGATGATGGTTGTGGGATCAATGTCATGTAAAAGAATTTAGGAGTTCTGGAAAATGGCAAATGTCAGCTTCTTCTGAGGATTTTTGGCCGTTTGTGCCGTTTAGATCCTAGAATTTTTATGGGGGAATGCTCAGCATGGAGAGTTCGCGGCTGTTCTCGTGGGGGGTTGCTGGCTGCTCGGCTTACTAATTACTCCTGCCGTGGCCTTGTTTGATAAAAAGGATTTTTGGACAGGTTTTTGAAGTTAGGGCCTGTTCTAGTGGGTAGATTGAAGTGAATAAAAAAGTTAAGTAAATTAAAACAGCTTAAGGTGGGTTAAATTAGATTGAAGTAAATTGAAGTAGGTTGAAATAAGTTAAATTTTTTATGTGATAAATTAAATTTAGTTAAAATAGTAAAAGTGGGTTAAAATAGGTTGAAGTGGATTGAAGTAGGTTGAAGTGAGTTGAGGTTGATATTTTGAAATTTACCCACGAAAAAAATAAGCCCTTATTAGCGGTTTGATTATGATAAATAATAAATCTTATGAGAAATCTTCTTATATAAAATATGTTATAAGATAGAGGTCTTCATGATACATTAAGGGTGATTAATAGTACATTTAGGGTAATTGTAATAGAAGTCACTACTAGATGAATTATTAGTGACTCTTGAATTACAAAGTCACTCCAAATCACATTATTAGTCACCATAAAATCTCAAAAAATTCAACCCTGAAGGAGTTCATCTCATAATAACTCTTATATGAGACGATCTCAATCAAGAATTTGTTATTTAGAAAAATCTTATGTGGGACCGTCTCATATAAGATATATCATGATATGGATGTTTTTCAAAAAATTTTTTTTATTTTTTTGTGTTTATTACTAAAATGACCATATTAACCACAGTAACTTTCACAAAAGTATTTCAAATGCCACTCACCCCAAAAATTTAAGATCATATTATCGATGGTCATGATGTTTAAATTAATGCCTTCTATTTTAGTATTTTCTATAATTTATATATTTGGTGTTAGTTAGTCTTACACAACAGAGAAATAGGTTCATATCACATAAATTTCAAATATGTTATTAACAAAATTAAGATAACATTGAACAAAAGTATTGTCATAACCAAAATTAGGCAAAGATATAAATGTAATTTTATATATCATATAATTCTTAATTCATATTTAGAAGAAAAATAAATACATAGCTTATAAACATTGTTATATTATTGTTAAAAATAATAAGAAATTAAGTTAAGGATGTAAGTGAAATTTTACAAAGCAATCTCACAAATTGATAATTTCACCAAACACCTTTTTTAGAAATAGCTAATATCATCAACTAAGTCAAATAGTTAACATAATCAACTAGCATTTAACAGCTAATGGAATCGGTCAACTGCTAATCTTTAATTGCCAAACATGACCCAAACGTATCAATCCATGTAAAATAAGCTGTTAAACAATTAGGTTCATAATAGAATGCTAAATATAAGGCCCTTTTTCACTAGGCTGACAATTAAATAGTGCGATTCTCATACCACTTAGGTTAAGTTAAAGCCAAGTCTCTTTTGGATCTACGGCGTTACAAATCACAAGAAGTCCACATCCAATAATTTTGAGTTCACATTCGAATCAACTTTGAATCAAACAATGTTCAGTTCAACAAATTCATCTTCCACAAAAAAAACACTTTGTTGAGCATTGGATGTCGAATTCATCTTCGATAAAAAGGCACTTTGTTGAGAATATTTCTAATATAGAATCAAATAATGATGAGGGTCATCGAGTTCAAACTCAAAATCTTGGTTTAATTTTACTAAGACCCTGTTCTATTTCGCGTTTTTTAGGATTTAGTTAAGAGTTTACATCTCCTTACAGCTCCTCACATCTTCTCACATCTCCTTACATCTCATAGATTTTTTATAACATTCATTTATTTTATTTACAGAAATATGTATATTTTTTTAATGATACTATCAATATATAAAATTTATAAATATCTTATAAACACAACTTTTACATAAACATAAAAACATAATATAACGACGTAAATTATATTTGAATTTCGACATAAAATATATATTATTATAGATGACCATACATTTATTTATATTTAAAATTATTTACTTAAAATAGGAATTTATTTGAAGAGTTGTATTCAATTTTTTCAAAAAATTTTTTTTTATTATACTTTGTTTATTCGATCAAACTAATGTTCATATAAAAAATCACCTCAAGTGGATGAAATTTTATTCACCAAATTTATGGGCATTAATATATTTTATTGTTGTGTAATTAACTTAATTAATTACTTATTTTCAATAAGTATATTATTTTAATATTATTATTTTTCATCCAAAACGTTCATTGTAAAACAAATTATACCATACAACTCTTTAACAACTCCTTACATCTATCCTTACAGCTTCTTATAGCTCCTTACATCTCCTTACAACTCTTTACATCTCCTTACAGTTTCTTACACCTCCTTACATCTCCTTATAGTTTATTACATCTTCTTATTGTTTCTTACAGCTCCTTACATCTGCTAACTATTTTAATATCTATCTAAAATACGAAATAGAAAAGGCCCTCAGTGTATTCTTCACTAACTTCAAGTATCGTTAGTCATTCAATCAAGGTTATGTTTGGCAAACAGCTGCTAACTATTTGTATTAGTTATTAATTATTAGTTTTGCATTAGCTATTCGAATTAGATGTTTGAATTAGCTATTTTTGGAAAAAGTATTTAGTAAAATTAATTGTTTATGAAAAAGGTGTTCGATAAAATTCCACCTATACCCTTATTTCTAAATTACTTTTCAATTAAACATAGCTATTTATTTATTGGTCATTTGATTTTCTTTTCAAAAAATTAAATATACATCAAGAAATTAATTTAATCTATGGAACCTTATTTCTTACTAAGTTTTTAATTAGCTTGTATTCATTAGTTATTTTATTTACTTTTCAGCTTTTATTTATTTATATGAATTTCAAATCATTTGATCTTCACTAGATTCAACTAAAATGAAGACAACATATCAAATGTCACTACTAACTTTTATCAATCTAATGCTCATTGCCCAAACAATTGGAGGGTGTTTCGGTACAAGATGAATTACAGTAGTCATATTATTTAATCACCCCTTATACGATGCTAAATTAATCGTGTAAATCAAGAAAAATTATGATAAATAAAAATAAATGACTTAGAGTAATCACCAAAAAGCGATGAAGTCGTCATTGTGAGAGGTCTGGGTGCGTCCAAAGTGTCAAATGTTAGCCATGAAAGATCAACCCACGAGATCATAACTAAAGAGTCAAATTTCCAGTTAACTCCATCTCACAACATTAGAGAATGAAATTTAAAAAGGCAAAATCCCAATTTTTTGAAAAAAGGGGCAAGGACGTGGCTGTCGTTCGAGAAGCAGGATCAAAATGAACTCCATTACTCAACTATGTCATGGGATCATTATTCTCTCTTCAAAAGGGTGGTCTGATAGGGTCTTCCTATCACTTATTCGATATGGGATTCTTATTCGTGACGTACGCAGGCTTGCAACGTCTTCAAAGTTTGGACAAAATTGTCATTTTAATTAAAAAATATTTACAATAGGCTATTAAATATAGTTCTGTAAAAGAGTTGTAATGTTTGTTGCCAAAATAGCTCTCCTAAATAGCTTTTTATCAAAGAGCCATTAGTTATTTGACTTCATTAAAACAGTTAAAATTTCCTCAAACCTAACGAGGTGTGGATTGGAATCAGATGCACGAGGAAATCACAAACATCACGTTTTTTGACTAAGATGGTGGCAGCTAATCACCAATGGTGGTCGCGATGGCATGGGGTGAAGGCGAGAGAGATGGGTAGAGAAGATTCAACAACACCTTTCAATATGGGTCCCGCTATCGTGAGGTTTTGGGAGATTCAAATGTAGGCATTCTTACCTCCATCTAGGGGTGATCAAAATCTGTTAACCGGAAATTAGGTTAATCGAAAAGTCGGTTCGCAAAAATTGCGAACCGTAAATCGAACCGAAACTTTCGGTTAACCGAATTTTTCGGTTCGTCAGAAATGTGAACCGTACCCGAACCGAAAAACTCTGTTAGCCAGATTTTCGGTTCGGTTACCGGTTAACCGTTATTTTAAATTGTTAATTTTCAATTTTGACTCCTTTTTTTAATTAATTTAACTATTTAAGACACCAAATATTAATTTACTCATTATTGTATGTTTAGTCTTATCCTTAATAATTATAAAATCTTCACTTGACTAATGTAAAATTTGGTTATATTTTTAATAAAAGTATAAGTTTTGGTTTCAGTTAACCGTGTGGTTAACCAAATTTCAAATGGTCGAACCGAAACCAAAACCAAAACCGTAAGTTTTTTTGGGTTCGGTTAACCAAACAAAATTTTTTAGAAAAATCAAACCGGTTAACCGGTTTTTCAGTTTTTCGGTTTCGGTTTTTTTGCTCACTCCTACCTCCATCGGCATATCTGCCCGCAGAAAGGTTGAATCCAAGAGATCCACAAGAATAAGATTTTGTGAAAATATTTTATAGAATAAAGATTTTGTGAAAAATGGAAAAAAAATACTAAAAATACATAGCAGGAAATGAACTAAAAAATACTAATAAATTAAGTGGCCATAACTATGTACACATAAGTACAACATAAGCACAACATAACAATGGAAATACTATACATTAGCAAATAGAGGTAGACAAACAATATCTCTTCTCAAATATATGTACTACCTGTATACAAACACGACATACGAAAAAAATCACAACCAAACCTACCTTACTTTGACCGAAAAAACCACAACCAAATCAGGTGGCCAACTCTCTGTGATCTAAGATCCTAATCCTTTCCTGCCATAGTCTCCTATCCTGAATCATGTCTTCTGTCAATCCTGCAACTTTCAAATCCTCTCTAATGAATCACCTCGTCCAAACTCTTCTTTGGTCGTCCTCTGCCTCTTTTACCTTCGGGGATATCAATCCTCTCACATCTCTTCACTAAAGTGTCCACGCTTCTTTTCACATGATCAAACCATCCGAGTCTTGTTTCTTTCATCTTATCTTCTGTGGGAGCCACTTTAACTAAATCTCTAATAACATCATTCCTAATTCTATCCATTCTCGTATAATCACACATTTACCTAATCATTCTCATCTCTACTACCTTCAATCTTTGGACCTGTGTATTTTTTATAGACCAACATTCCGATCACTACTAAAAATTCGGCATATTCTGACTAAAAATAGGTTCGTCGAAATCTCCAATAGAAATTCGACAGATTCAGAAAAATTCATTGGAATTCCGACAGATTTTTCGACATACCTATTTTCCGACAGATTCCGACGGAATTTCCGTCGGAAAATAAAAAATTTTCAGAAGGAACTTTTTTACTCTGAGTTGAATGGAGGGAAAATAAATTTTTTTTGAATATTCCGACGGAATTCGGGTTCCGATGGAATTTTCGACGAAACATAAAAAAATTTCAAAAAAAATTTTTTAACCTCGAGTTGAAAGGAGGAAAAATTCAAAATTTTTTGAATATTTCGACAGAAAAATCCGTCAAAATTCCAACGGCATATTCCGTCGAAAATTCTCTTATAAAACTCACCCCACGCTTCATTTTTTCATTACTCATTTCGTAAAATAGACAGAGATAGAGGAGGGAGTACTGCCACTTGCCATCGGCCCACTGCCGCCTCCCGCCATTCCACCGCCATCATCTTCTCTCGTCCTCATTCGTCGTCGACTTTTTGAGAAGATTTTCTCTTGTATAATTTGTACAAATTTTTAGGTAATTAAGTATCTATGTTGAATTTAATAATTTGTATTTATATAAATTTAATAGTTTATATAGTTAGTTTGTTACGTTGATGTTAGTTTGTTAGGATAATAATTTATTCTCAATTTTGTACTTTGTTGTTAAAGAATATAATTTTTTATTAATGAAGCATAATCTAACGCTAATATTAATTTAACGTTAATGATGAGAATTTATTGTGCGTTAGATACATCGAAAAATGTTCTTATAGTTCGGTACTATATTTTTTATTTTTTTAAATAAATGGTAAAAATTTCGGAGGAATTACCGACGGAATTCCTGGGGTTTTTAAAATTTTTTCCCCGAAAAAACTTTTTTTCAAAAAAAAACCCCAAAGCATCCGATAGAATAGTTCCGTCAGACACATGAATTTTGCGTCGAAAGTCCATCGGAAGATGCCACTGACGGTCACCTCGTTCTGTCGGAATTGTTCCGATGGAATACAAGTTTCTGTCGGAACCCCTTCCCGACCCCAGTTATTCCGACGGACATCTTCGGTCGGAATATCCGTCGGAAAATCCGTCAGAATATTGGAAATTTTTAGTAGTTGATGGTTTAATTGAGGGGGTGAAGACTTTAGGAATAGATGGTGTAGCAACGGTGGCTATCGGAAGGGATGGAGCTTGCTGAGGTCGCTGAAAAAGGATGACTAATGGAGGCAGATGCTTCAAATTGGATTTGCGTTGTAGAGAGAAAGAAGCAAGAAATGTGCAAAACTTGTGGGAAATGATGAAAATTTGAAAGAGAGTAGGAAGGGTAGTATAGAAAATGTAATTAAAACAATTAATTTAATTAATAACTGTTTAATTTTGAAATTGGAATTTGTCAGTAATTTTTTTAAAGATTCCATTAAGATTTAGTATTAATTACATCTTAATTGTAGCCCTAGCCTTATGTTTATCATTTGCCTTAAAAATATAAACCACGATTATAATGGATTGCTTAACTAGATACTTAATTCTAGAACTCAAATAAATTTTATTATAAAAATGTATTGATCCATCATTGTTAACTCAAAGCTAGAGTCCAATCAACAAAAAAGATAAAAACTAAAGAAAACTTTCTATTATCTCATTTTGTGAGTCTGTTACCTAGAATTGGACTTGTTTGGGTGCTTAAAACACTTTATTGATCTCAGCCAAGGCTCGCCCCATGTCGTGCATGTAGATGTGGATGGCCGTAGGGGAGGATTGAGCCTAAATCATGGGCCAAAGAAAAGGCTTATCTAAGAGGTCAATTACCATATTGCCCTTGAAAAAGAATAAACAATCTCATTATAAACAGCCAACACCAGCCAAGAAGAAATGATCCCGTCATTTTTATAGTTCACATCACACATTTTCGAGAAACTTCCCGACACTCTCGTCTTTACGCTTTTTCTAATTTAAGCATTGGAAGAGCCTTCTTTGGTAAGCCTCGGAGTTGACTTTTATGGAAGGAGCTGACCACGTCATTAGCCAATTGTTCAAAGCAACTCCAATTTGCCATTTGCAAGTCCATACTTTCCAATCATCAATGTTTCATAAAAAATAGAACTTGAATGGCTTCTACCGTCCACAATAAAATGTTGAAATAAGCATTATAACATATGCCAATTATTTATTTTCTTATTATTATTGCGCCTTGTGAAATATGAACATATCATAATGATTTGTTTTCTAACTGCCATCACACTACAGTTGTGGCTTGGGAAAAACTATTGCACATTAGACACTTAGATTGAGACTCATGTATGCTTTAACACCTATGCTATGCCTTAACCTTTGCAGCTGCACTTTGGATTAAAATAGCGAATAGTAGTGACTGGTTTTTCCTGATGAGGCAAAGTTTTTGATTCACAAAGTGAGAGTTGGAAAGGTTATTTGTCCTGCGTATTGGACCTAAAATTTGTCTTAATCGTATTAACATTTGTCTTAATCTTGTTCTTTTTTCCTTGACTTTGAAAGGCCGGCATCTTCTATGATCTTGTTTTTGTCATTTATGCGTAGTTGATTTCTACTATAAAACTATAGCTGAATTTTAACGGAAAGTTAATTCATCAGAAATTTTGATGAAAATTTTGACCGAAAATTAAGAAAATTGACGCTGTTTCAACTCATGTAGATATCGATGTAATTTTTTACGAGGCATGGACAATTTTTACTGGCTGTCAAAAGCATGAATATCACTATTCAGCTTGTGAGCAAATTGTGACGGGCCTATCAAAATAAATGAAGAATTGTGACGGGACTTGTCACAATTCTGAAGGATTCTCTAACACAATCTGAAATGCGTGATGGGCCCGTCATAATCGTCTGTCACTATTGTTGCTGCACAACTCCCATCAATGTCCTCCCTCTCTCATCCTCCCCAATACCATGTGATAATGCCCCCCTCCCCCTAAAATTAACTTCCTCCAAGAGCATGTACAACAGTGAGCCTGTTTTGGCTCACCAGCACGAGCTTATTTTCTCCACATCAGATTTTAAGTCAATTTTTTAACTTACAAGCCTTCATTTCTTTAATGTAAGGTTCATAATTCTGATTCATCAAATAAAATAATACCTATGAATTTCATACCTAAATTATTTAATTAGTTTACATTTTAGGTTTTGCTTTGTTGTTTGGCTTTATTATTCTTGTGAAAAATAATATACACATAATAATTTAGTACACAAAAGGCTCTTAATTTTTTTTAAAAAAACAATACAAGAGAGTTTGAATATAAAAAAATACACATTCTTAAATAAAAAAAGTAGAGGAGTTCGAAAACAAATAAATAAAAAGGTTCATTAATTAACATTTGACTAAAAAAATACAATAATTCAACATTTTAAAAACATTTCATTTAAAAATTCCAAAATTAGCAGCTCTTTTTCTTTCCAACCCATTTCAAGAATTTTGGTTTTTTTTAAAATGGATTCTAACGAACAAAAAAAAAACTTGGAACAGCGTGCAATGACGTCATTTTGATGTACAAAACGACAAAAAAATCCTCCCGGGCTGTGCGTCCGAGCAAGCGGCTCGGCGGGCCTCTTGTGTGCGCCTGCGAGCCCCGAACTTGCGCGCCCGACATTTTTTTGGGTTCGTGAGACAACTTTTTGGCTTACAAGCCTTCATTTCTTCAATGCAAGGCTCATCACTCTGGTTCACCAAATAAAATAATACCTATATATTCCACACCTAAATTATTTAATTAGTTTAGATTTTAGGTTTTGCTTTGTTGTTTGGCTTTATTATTCTTGTGAAAAATAATATGCACATAATAATTTAGTACACAAAAGGCTCTTAATTTTTTTAAAAAAAACAATACAAGAGAGTTTGAATATTAAAAAAATACACATTCTTGAATAAAAAAAGTACAAGAGTTCAAAACCAAATAAATAAAAAGGTACATTAATTAACATTTGACTAAAAAAATACAATAATTCAACATTTTAAAAACATTTCATTTAAAAACTCCAAAATTAGCAGCTCTTTTTCTTTCCAACCCATTTGAAGAATTTTGGTTTTTTTAAATGGATTCTAACGGACAAAAAAAAAAAAAACTTGGAACAGCATGCAATGACGTCATTTTGATGTACAAAACGACAAAAAAATCCTCCCGGGCTATGCGTCCGGGCCAACGGCTCGGCGGGCCTCTTGTGTGCGCCTGCGAGCCCCGAACTTGCTCGCTCGACATTTTTTTGGGTTCGCGAGACAGACGATGCGTATGGTCTAATTAATCCCCCTTCCTTCTTATCTTCCGCAATTCTCCTTCAGCCTTTCTAATCCAAAAGCCAGAACTCGCATCAATGTCTTCCCTTTCTCTCTGTATCACTCTATCTTCATTTTCTGAGAATGTTTTCTGAGAATGAATTGCAATATCATGCCATGACCCCGCACCTGTCTCTTTCTCATTCGATTTGCCCAAAAACCCACTATAGAGTTTTAAATCCTTCATTGAAGGATGAAGGAAGCCATTGAAGGATTTCCAGTCAGATTTGCGAGCCTTCACTGACATTGAAGGATTTTCCAAGCCATTGAAGGAAGTCACGTCTGCCATCAATGACGCAAAATTGGTTCTTCGTCGCCTTAGTAGCTACTAATCGGATTTCCAAGCCTCCACCGTAATTTGGATCAAAAATTCGAAAATGTTGAGTTGTGAAATTTCGAGTTTCAGATTTGAATTTTTGGAATTTCCATTTTGAATTTCAAAATTTTAACTCTAAATATTCGAATTTCAACTTTGTAAGTTCGTCATAACTAAAATTTTAAACAAAAAGATCACGATTTGAGTTGCAATTTGTTGATTTCGTGTTTTAGTATTTATATGTTGGTCTTTAATTTTTATATCCAAAATGTTACATTTTCTTTTATAAAATTCCAAGATCCAAAACTTAGAAATTTCTTATTTGAAATAAAAAATTTCATATATTTGATTAGGAAATTTTATAGTTTCGTACATAAATTTTAGGTTACAAAGTTGGGAAGTTCGGACTGAAATATGCACGTCTGAAATTTCTTATATATATATATATATATATATATATATACATATGTATATATATATATTTTTTTCCCCTTTTTATTTGGATTTTCTTTATTAATTTTTTGATAGAGATGATGGCACTACAAATTGAGGAAGTACATGATCCTTGATAAGCTAGAAATCCTGATATCTGATGATGATTTTATGAATGTGACAATGAAGAGAAAGAAGATGGAGAAATCTGATCTATTGGCTAGGTTATGGTGGATGTTGAATCTAACTTTATGAAATTATAATGTTCAAATTGTCAATTTAAGGATGAATTTGTCTTCATATTAAATTTATTCACTTGAATTTTAGATTTATATCTCTCTTTCTAGTCTCCTCTAACTCTTCTCTCTGTATGCTTTTACCCTTATTTAAAATGTTGCAATTTCATGCTTGATATTTCAAACTTTTAGACTTTGAAGTTTGAAATTTAAAATCTAAAATTTGAAAATTAAATATTTGAATTTGAATATTTTAGCCTGAATATTCAGGCCTTCTTTTTTAAAATTTTTTTAAAAATAGTTGTGACAAACATCTATGACAATTCCATCAAAATGTGTACTGATGGACTCTCAGTTAGTCAAAATTTCCATCACTATCATACTGATCAATTGATAGTCGGTCATTATTGTTTGTCAATTTAGTTTTGACAGATTGTTAGGCAGATCAAAATCGATTTGTCAAAATTAGTGATAGCTTGATTGAAAAGTCAATTTCAACCAGCGTTTTTTTTACGGCTAGATATTGCGTCAAAAATCTCGTCACAAGCACCAATTTCCATCCAAACATTGCAAAATTTTCATCAAAAATCTCATCAATTTTCCCAGTTTTCTTGTATTGCAGTAATTTTCCATCTGAAGTTACTTGATTGTCTTATTAATTTCTTTGTTTTAACTTGTAGTACTGTCATTTGCATCAAACTCACACTATTCTAACAATTCTTAATATAATAATTTAAAGTTAAAATGGAATTTAATTAATAAGTTCTTTACTGTCGAATAATTACAATTTTTATAAAAAATTTCAGACCATTGGCAATAAGTATTTCCATTAGTTTATTCATCCAAACTTATCTACGTGCAACGCGCATGAGCTCTCACCGTACTGTGTGTGAACATAGACACATGCGTGTGCGTGTATGTGTCTACATATATATATATATATATATATATATTTGTGTGTGTGCGCGTGCGCGTGCGCGCACACACACACACATATGCAGACTCATACACACACACACACACACACACACATATATATATTTATATGTTTGTATATATATATATATATATATACACACACACACACACACACACACACACACATATATATATATATATAGACAACACCACACACACACACACACAGAGACACATACATATATATATATATATATATATATATATATATATATATGGGGCCGACCCAGATATGATGAGTTGCTTTGTGAAATGCGTAGGATGAGCGCATGGATGTGTTGTCTACCCCTCACTCAGAATTGATTATAAAATATAGCATTGATGATCACTAAGACTAAAACTATTGATTACTAATTAAGACCATAAGTAAAAATATAAATTATTAATTTTAATGAAAGTATAGCTCAAATACATAAAATAACGATCTCTTAACTATAATTGAGGATACAGTTCGTGATCGACGTGTTTATAATGATAATTATAGATAGATCAGTTGAACACCAAACATAATTCTGATGATAATTAAAACTGAATATATTGATCATTAACTAATATTGTAGACAAAAACATATATGATGATTTTTCATAAAATAAAGCCAATGAATAAAAACTTAGTTGATTAGAATTGAGTGCATAGTTTATGATCGACAGACACATTCCTCATGGTAACCATAGATAGATCAACTAATCCAGAAGAAAACATGGCATTTTTGACGGAATTTTTGACCAAAAGATTGGCGGTTAGTGTTTTTGCTGGGAATTTTAATGGAAAAGAAATAAATCTAACAGATTTGGTTATGCGTAGATCTCAATGCATACTTTGACAGATTAGGGGTTTTGATCTTGAGAGAAATTTCCGTCGAAATGCGGGAACAGTAATTTTTTTTGACGGACTGGACTTGCCTCATCAAAATTCTACATCATTCTCTATTCTAAGTGACGATTTTGGCGGGGCTTGTCAAAATCAAAAACGATTCGTATGCGATTGTGATGGATTCTATCACAATAACCTGACAAAAATTTGATGTCTCCTAAATTTTTACAAATGGGAGTTGTTACATTTGAATACTTGAGCCATAATTACTCCTCTCACCCAAAAAATATTTGGAGTCGAAACCATAAAAATACTTGGGATCTGCGACGGAATCTCCGATGGAAAAATTGGAAAATTCTGACGGAAAATTCAATCTCCGACGGAAATTACGACGGACCTCGGAAATTAGCTCGTCGTAAATTACATTCCGATGGCCTCCGACGGGTCCGTCGGAAATTCGGTCGGTCAGTCTGCAGAATTTAGGAGGGTGGAGGAAATTTCCGTTCCATCGCAAATTTCCCTCCAAGAAAAAATTTTGGCTCCAAAATTTTTTTTTTATATTACTTAAATATAAAACAACACCACAAACACACAAACAACATATATTATGGTTACCAAATACGAATTTTCATATCTGAAAATTAAATGCACTAAATTAAAATTTATTCATGATATCCACAATTGCAGTTCGAGTGTACTCCTCCCATTGCTTGTGGTGCTCCTTCTGAAAGCTGTCAAAAATAAAACTATCACATACTAAGGCGACAATTATAACATATGAATAATGTTGCTAATCTGATTACCTTAATTGTTATATATACTACAATTAATTTCGATAAATATCTTTTAGAAATCAATTTTAACCAATGACCGATGAATTATTGTAATACATCATACAATTCAATATTTGAAAGACAATAATGAACTTATGTACGAATATTACCACAATGTTGAAGCACATAAATAATTATACGTAAAAATAATTAAAAAACCTGTTTCAATCCACAAAAAATAATTCTGAACTTATGACAGGAACATGAACAATTGCAATTGTTTTGGGATCATAGAACATTATTTATTTTTTTGGGCCCATCTAAAATACATAACAAATAAGCCGTAACTAACACCATTTACCAAAACAAACATTTCCCTTTCAATGTACGGCCATTTAAATCAAAAATTAGTTGTGCACACAAAATTTTAATAACATTTTTGTTCCATAATCGATAACTACTCACAACTGTTTATCCAAATCAACATACTTACAACTGTTTATCCAAATCAATATACATACAAATCAAACTATTTATTTCACACTTCATCCAAATAAACAAACCAAAAAAAAAAAAAAAAACACTATTAACCAAAAAATAAAATAAAAATACTTAACAAATCAAACAAATCATACAAAAATTAACCATACCTCAGAAAAGAATATACTTCACATACTTACCAAAAATTAATATATACAACAAATCCAACAAAAAATAAACATGCTTAACATACTTAAATCATTTACTAAAACAAAACATATTATACGTGCTTAGCTGCTTACAATTATTTCATTTATCAAAATCAACATATATTACAAATTAAATTAAAGATTAAATTATTTACTATAAATTTTATATTCACTAATTACACTAATAAAAAAATTACATTCATATTTAGTTCACATTTTATATTCCCGCATTCCGAAAAAAAATTTCACAAAAACCTAAAATACAACAATGTAATTAAACATATATGCTACAAAAAAAATAAATTTTAACATAACTATTTTATTTTTCAAAATAAACCTAATTAAGCATCAAACACAAATTAAACTATTTATTTCACACTTCATGCAAATAAGCAAACCCCCAAAAAAACCAAAATACTATTAACATAAAAATAAAATAAAAATTCTTAACATATCGAAAAATCATACAAAAAATTAAACATACCTCAAAAAAACATATAATTCACATACTTACAAAAAATTAATATATACTACAAAATGAACAAAAAATAAACGTACTTAACAAACTTAAATAATTTACCAAAACAAAGCACATTATACATGCTTAACATACTTCAACATTTTATAATAATTATACAATTTTTATAAATATACATACTTGATATATTTTATTCCACTTATCCAAATAAATATACTTCACAAATTAAATAAAAAATTAACATAATTCAAATCCATATTTTCCATATCCATATTTTACGAAACAAAATAAATTAAATAAACTATACAAATATGCTTGAAAATTAAATTTCACAAAATTTAACAACACATACCAAATTAACATAATTTCAAAAACAACCATTTCACTAACCTTTAAATATCCAAAAAAATAATCGGACTACCGGCGGAACTGGTGGGGGCGGCGGAGGAACGGGCAGCGGCGGCAGCGGCAGCAACGGCAGGAGCGGCGGCGGCAACTCTTCAACCCATTTATAACAAATCAACTATCATAAAAAACACCAATTAACTTAAATATTTCAAATTCAAAGAACAAATTGACTAAAAATAAATGATTTACCGTTGAATTATACACGACGGCAACTCTTTTTTCCGGTCGTCGGCCACAAAAAACCATGAATCTTCCGCTTTCTCTCTCTTCCTTGCTCCCTCTCTCTCTCTTCGTAGCTCTCTTTCTCTCTCTTCGCGACTGAAATAAGGGCAACGCATGTCCACCCGAAATATAAAATACCATATCTGAATTTTTTGGGAAAATTCCGACAGAAATTCCATCAAATTCTGACGGAATCCAACAAAATTCTGTCAGAATTTCCGACGGAACCATTGTCCGTCAGAAATTTGAATTTCCGTCAGAAATTTGAATTTCCGTCGGAAATCGATGGTATTTTCGTCGGAGACTCTTCTCCCCTCCATCGGATGCCCATGGCGTCGTTGTTTCCGTCGGAATTTGACACTGTTTTTGTAGATATATCATTTAATCTCTATCTCTCCCTCACATCCCCTTCTCTCTCGGCATGTCAGTCCCCATCCCTAACCCCCTTCTCATTCTCAAGCCCATGGGCCCAAACATTAAGCAACTTCATCTTGTTCTCACTCATCATCATCAACATTAGCATCCTTTTGCTTCATGAAGATTGGAAAAGGACGAAGGGTGGTGGTATATGAAGATGACCGTTCAATTCTCTAGGAGGGTTCGAAGAATGAGAAATCAGATCTGAAGGTTGAGGTGTTAAATTTTAGATGTAAGTTCTCATATCTAAAATTCTAAACAAGAATATGGTGGCTAGAGTTGTAATTTTGTTGTTTTGAATTTTAATTTCTCTATTTTTGGGTTATAAACCTATATCCTTTTGATTCCAATTTCTCAATCTTGGGTGTAAAACACTGATTTTTTATTCTACATGTCTCATCTTTGTTCATTGAGGTCATATATCAGCGAAGGTAAGTGCCCCAGATCTGGCCCTTCTCAAAGATGGTGGTTTGAGTTTGTTTTTATTTCTTAAAAAAATTTAAGAATTTTAATTTTGTAATTTGCATTTTTGGGTTTTATTTGTTGAAATGAGTTACTTATTTTGATTCGTCTTCTTCTTCTTTTTCTTCTTTTTCTTCTTCTTCTTCTTCTTTCTCTTCTTCTTCTTCCTCTTTGTGGGTTACTCCTTGCTGTATGTTAATGGCCGAATTGTTGTTGCAGGTGGTGGCTGTAGTAGTTTTTCTAGCATTGGGGTTTGCTTTCTATGTTTTCTTTGCCTTTTGTTGGAAAGCAGTTTTACCAGTACATCATTATGGGGGGTTTATACTCCTCTTATGAATTTCTTCACCTGAAATTTCATAGCTCTTTGTTATCATCAATTTATTTAATACGTAGCTTTTGAACCTTGTTTGGCCTCGACAAGTTGAGATCTGGGTTTTATTCATTTATTTGTTCACATTCTTGTGCTTTGGTTCTTATGGTTCCAGTCATTTCCCCCCCTAAATAGGTCACTTTCCTGTTCTGGCTTTGCTTTTAAATTTCTCTTTCCTATTGTCACCACATATTTGAGACCACAGACATAGCTTTTTCTTGATAAGGCAAGATGAATATTTGTCTTTTAGGAAATTTTTTTTAATGTATTCCGTTCCAAGTCACTGTAATTATGATGATTAATTTCAATTTGTTGGTTCACTGTGAACTAAGTCACTTGCTCTGTAATTCATCTGATATGATTTTGAATTTATTGTTAAATTCCCTTTAAAACATGCCTGCCACATGTTTGTGCTCTTAATCTAGTCAAATAGTTCATGTATTGTGCATATTAGTCCATTTGAGATCTTTGGTAATTGTATGGGTTGCAGACTAAATTCTTATGTGTTGCAACAGCAACAACAATACCTTTCAGTATGGGTTTCACTTTGGTGGGGTTTGGGGAGATCTAGATGCAGGTAACCTTACTTGTACAGGCATCTCTACCTGTAGAGAAACTTATTGCAAGTGACCCTTAAAAAAGAGGATTTTTTGAAAACATTTTATAGAAGAAGGATTTTGTGAAAACATTGTATAGAAAAAACTAAGGATAAGCAGCAGGGATGAACTAAGCAATATCAATAAAGCGGGTGACAGTAACTATGTAAACATAAGTACAACATAGCAGAGAAAAGTACTATACCTTGACCAATAGAGGTAGACAAACAACAGTAGTACCAAATCTGAGTCAAAATCAACAGCATTGATGAAGCCAAGTTTGAAGCTGATTCATGCTCGATTTCATGCCCAAGTCCTCACTTTGGCTGTTCTTTCTATTGCGACTGCTTACCATTACTTCTTTGACAATTCCAAGCCTAGCTGAATTCATGACTTGTAAAAAATAAATGCAACTGCAATTCCCACTTTGTAATTTAATTTTGATATGGGAGAGACATGGAGGAGGAAAGAGTATGCAAGCCTTGTGTTCTGTTCTATTCTTCTCTGCTTTGCTGTATTTTCTTTCTCTTAGAGGTTTGGGTTATGTAACATGTCCCATGATTTTGTGTTTAATTTGACACTGATGCTATTTAATTCTAAAGTACTTGAGTTCAAATTGCACATGTATTCTCTAATTTGTTGCTCCAAAAGGGGGAAAAAAAAGACAACATCATTTAATTGTAATGTAATTTTTAATACTAAGGGAGTAGATTTTTTAATAAAGATGTAGTTATAAATTTATGAACAAAACTATGTCACTAATAGGATTATTTTGTTCTACCTAGAATATTCTAAAAATGAAAAAAAAATTTCAAAATTTGAGGCCATATTTGATAGAATTTTTGACAAAAATCCGTCACAATTTTGATGCGAAAAATACGGTCCGTCATCAATTGTGACGAATCTGTCACTGCTTCTGTAGAAAGTTATTGCCCCTTCAAAAACCATCAAATCAACTATGTTATGACGGGTAATGGTTTCTGTCGAGATTTCTCCCAAAATGTAACTGACAGACCATAGGTCTATCAAAATTTCCATCAACATATACGCTGACGAACTGTCAGTCTATCAAAATTTTTCGTGACTATAATTTTCACCAATTGTCAATCTATCAAGATTAGTCCATCAGTAATAGTGACGGGTTAGTCAAAATGCCCATTTTAACCCGCGATTTTTTGACAGCCATAAATTCCGTCAAAATATCCATCACAATCATCATTTTCCATCAAAATTGTCCCAAATTTCCATCAAAAAACTGTTACAATTTAACTATTTTTTTTGTAGCTATTTGATAATTAGCAATGTTCAAGACAATGGGATGTATTTGTCACTATCGTCGCATCTGTGAACACCAAGCATTGGCAGGAAAGCTTCTTTCTACAAACTTAACAAGATCAGGGCACAAATCTAAGTTTATAGTTTTGACGGGAGGCCATGCCTCACATACATACATGCACCTATATATATATATATATATATATATATATATATATATATATATATTTTACTTTAAAAAAACAATCCTAGTTTTAATAAGCTGTTCACGAATGCCTCTTATTAGCTATTCTATTTGGACACAAATCCAAGCTCGTCCCCATTTGATTATGTGCTCTGTGTGTATGCTAGAGTATATGTACATGCATATGCATATGTATATGCATACGTATACATATATATAGTTAAATGCGCAATTTGAATGAGATGGAATAAAATTAGTTAGAATGCCTGTTTCAAGAAAATATAGAATAGCAGGAACACAGACACACACAAACACACACACACATATATGCATCAATATCTACACACACAAACACACATACGCGCGCGCGCACGCACACACACACACATATATGTATATACATATACATACATACATACATACATACATACATATATATATATATAATATATATATATATATATATATATATATATATATATATATATATATAATAAATACATATATGTATTTATATAATATATATATACACACACACATATATAAAATACATATATACATATATATATATATTATATATATATATATATATATATATAAATACATACATATATATATATATATATATATATATATATATATATATATATATATATATACACATATAAATATATATATATATATACATATATTATATAAATACTACATATATATATATATATATATATGTGTGTGTGTGTGTGTGTGTGTGTGTGTGTGTGTGTGTGTGTGTGTGTGTATTTTTGGGGTTGGTATTACCACCATGCTGGCTGCGTGGGCGGTAGTTGATAGAGGTTCTCATTTGAGGATGTGCTATAAGATCGGAGTTGATTCAATGACCACATGGGGTGAGAAAACGGATTTGTGAATGATCACAACTATATTCCTTGAATTGATTAAGGAAGTCAACACCTAAGAGTAGGTTGTAAGTGGCATCTTTGGAAGCTTGAATGACCACAGTGGGTAATGATAGAACTTTAGTTTGTTCAGTATTGCAATCAAAAATAGCAATAAACTGACCAAAGACTGCTTTGGTGAGTTTGGCTATTTGTCCTGATGCGACAACCACTTGTAGCGGTTTACGAAGATTTTTCCAGTAACGTTCTGAATAGGAATTGGCTGAGGCCATAGTGACATCGGAGCCGGTGTCAATCATGGCATGGAACCATTCAGGTTTATGGAACCTATAAACTAATTCAACCTTAATGTAGAGAACTCTATTCATAAGTTCTATTGGCTTGAATTAATGTACCATTGAGTTTAATGGTCATAGAATGCTCTGTAATGGAGTAGGTTGTTTCTGCAAGGAAACGCATTCCTAATAATAAATTAGCCTTTGTTTTGAAAGCTTGAGTTTCAATATGGATGATGCGTTCCATGGATCCAAAGAGGACAGGAACATAAGTAAGTTTATGTTCTTGGATTTGGGAATGGAGGTCAGGTCCAGCTGCATGGCTGGATTGATCCATATTAATCCATATCGCCATTGAGTAAGGTAAATCTTACTTACGAGCTGAAAGGTTGCTAGTCTGGGGACTGGCAATCGTTCGATTGACTGAGTACGAAGGATATTACCATCGATAGAATAGCGTCCTTGTATACTATTGCACCTATTGAACAGAGGTTTCTGTTGGATGTCAATTTGCCATTCTTTTACTGGCTGTAGAACAGGTCTGGAGATCTCCTAAATTTCACAAATGTCAGTGAAAATATCATCTAATTCAATTTCGTCTTTGTGAAAAAATTGATCGATAATATGGGTGTTACTAAGCATGTAACTTACCATAGTATAAATGGTGAATGGTGAGTGATGCAGGCTTTCAAGTAAGTCTGATCTCTTGAAATTATAACAAAGATTTAAAGCACGATTTCGCATGTCTCAGACCCAGAGATGACCCTTGGATATACATCCTTGAACAAGCTGAACTAGCTAACACACAATGGTATGTTGAACTTGAACTAGCAAGTCTTGCTAGAGACTCTTTATCAAGTTTAGGTAATGGATAAAGCTAGCAGTAGTTCTAGTCTTCCTTATAAGGAATTATGGAAGTCTAATTTGACAGGACAGACTCTTGATACTAAATTAGAAAGTGTCTATGAAGGATTAGGAGAAATTCAAAAATTAATTCCCCATGGTTCTAAGACCACTAACGAATAAGCAATAGTTCGTAGAAAAATCCGGTTTAACCCTACGATTGACCCAACTAAACCTGGATACCCGTCCATTTCGAATATGGTACGTACTTTTATTTCCTTAGAAGAATTAGAAAATGAGTATACTCAAGCTAATTCAGATGAAGAGGAAGAGATTCTGAACAGAATCAATGAACTCCAATTACAGTGCAATATGGAGGCTACAGGTGAGACATCACAAGGTAATCCTTTAATTATACCAGATTCTGCCCAGTCTGGTGCTCTTGAAGTCAGACCAGAAAGTCAGACTAATATAGATAGTCAAGTCGGTAGTAGTGATGAAGAAGAAGCTCAACGCTACCGCTATCGTCACCCTACATCTAGGCGAAGACGAGTTGGAGGAAGACATCTGTTTCCTCACCCTGGCCATGCTTATCCTTTGACAAATGCTGGTGCCACCCTTAATATTGATTGTGTCTCTAACACAGATGACGTTATTAAAGAATGGGTAAAAGCTCTACTCATATACACTGGTGTTATAAGGACCGATGGTGAAGAGTTAAAGATCTTTATCCCTTTAACCCTAAGCGGCAAAGTTACAGATTGGTTTACACCCTTACTTGAAGAAACAAAGGTAAGATATTTAGGTGGAACCACTGCTAATGATAATAAAACCATTATCAACATAATAGAAAATGAAATTCGAAGAGAATTTTTAGGAGAAGACTATTCTCAGCATCGTTTGAATGAAAAACGAATTAAGAAGCAGAAGTATCTCACTATGCTTTACAATTTACAAATATGTGACATCAATTATTTTGACGCATATGTATGTGAATTTGAAAAATATTATTACAAAGCTGAAGTTTCCTCAGCAACTCAGAATTCATTGAATTTTCATAATGATATGTTCTTCACAAAATTGCCATTTCCTTGGAGTGATTTACTCTTCAACAAATGGAAGGCAGCAGATAGACGTGAGAGGACTGATACATTAGGTGCACGTATCGAATTTGCTAGAATTACACTAGCTTATGAATGCGAGAAAGGATACAAACGTAAGAGACTTCAAAAAGACCAAAAGAAGTTAGAATGCAAAGATCAATTGTATTATCCTAGTAAATTTGGGTGCCAATTAGATAGACCCAAAAAGAAAAAGAAATTTAAAGCCAAGAAACATCTTGGAAAGCATTTAAGGAAGCATCCTAAACCCTTCAAAAAGAAAAGAAAGTTCTTTAAAAAGGACAAAAAGAAGAAGGAAGAACGCAAGGAGAAAAGTTCTTCTAAACAGATCCAGAAGCAAGATTGCAGATGCTGGAACTGTAACGAAAAAGGACATTTTGCTAACGAATGCCCTAAGCAAATAAATTTTGCAGGTGTGTGTTCTAATGAACTTTTTGAACAGATTTCAGGTTGCGAAGAAATCAGCTATTCTGATATAGCATCAGAAGATGAAATTCTCGTCTTAACTTATTTGTCTAGCACATCAGAGGATGAGTCAGAATGACGAACACATTCAACATGAGGAAGGAGAATCCTCAGGTACGTATTCTAATGAAATACTTTTTGATAAGAAGAAATATCAAAAAATTTTATCAAAAAATATAAAGATAACTGAACATGAAGGTTTCAAAAGAACCTTATTGCAAATATTCAAAAGAAAGAATATTCAATATTTTGGGACTAGTATCCAAGAAATACCAATTGCTAGCAATATTGCTGAAGGTCAAGTTGAGTTACCCCTAATTACTCTTGACCAAGTCAGGCAGAAAATCAGGAAATTACCTGAGAAAGACCGGACTAAAATTAGTTATATCCATTTTGGTGCAGTACGCATCCACTTAAAGGCTACCTTTCAAAAAGGATTAGATACACCTATTATAATTACCTTAATGTATAATCGCATTGCCAATAGATCTGAAGCCCTTATAGGCATTCTGAAAGGTAATCTCATTTACCAAAACATAGGTTTTACTACCTATCCCGGGTATAGCATTCCCATTAAAGATTTAGACACAAATCGTGCTTTAAATCATTGTTATAATTTCAAGAGATCAGACTTACTTGAAAGCCTGCATCACTCACCATTCACCATTTATACTATGGTAAGTTACGTGCTTAGTAACACCCATATTATCGATCAATTTCTTCACAAAGACGAAATTGAATTGGATGATATTTTCACTGACATTTGTGAAATTCAGGAGATCTCCAGACCTGTTCTACGGCCTGTAAAAGAATGGCAAATTGACATCCAACAGAAACCTCTGTTCAATAGGTGCAATAGCATACAAGGACGCTATTCTATCGATGGTAATATCCTTTGTACTCAGTCAATCGAACGATTGCCAGTCCCCAGACTAGCAACCTTTCAGCTCTTAAGTAAGATTTACCTTACTCAATGGCGAGATGGATTAATATGGATCAATCCAGCTATACAGCACAATTATGCTGGACCTGACCTCCATTCCCAAATCCAAGAACATAAACTTACTTATGTTCCTGTCCTCTTTGGATTTATTGAACGCATCATCCATATTGAAACTCAAGCTTTCAATACAAAGGCTGATTTATTATTAGGAATGCGTTTCCTTGCAGAAAAAACCTACTCCATTACAGAGCATTCTATGACTATTAAACTCAATGGTACATTAATTCAAGCCAATAGAACTTATGAATAGAGTTCCCTACATTAAGGTTGAATTAGTTTATAGGTTCTATAAACCTGAATGGTTCCATGCCATGATCGACACCGGCTCCGATGTCACTATGTCCTCAGCAAATTCCTATCCAGAACGTTACTGGAAAAATCTTCGTAAACCGCTACAAGTGGATGTCGCATTAGGACAAATAGCCAAACTCACCAAAGCAGTCTTTGGTCAGTTTATTGCTATTTTTGATTGCAATACTGAACAAACTAAAGTTCTACCATTACCCACTGTGGTCATTCAAGCTCCCAAAGACGCCACTTACAACCTACTCTTAGGTGTTGACTTCCTTAATCGATTCAAGGAATATAGTTGTGATCATTCACAAATCCATTTTCTCACCCCATGTGGCCGTTGGATCAACTCCGATCTTATAGCCCATCCTCAAATGAGAACCTCTATCAGCTACTGCCCACGCAGCCAGCATGGTGGTAATACCTACCCCAAAAATACAAACCGGCCCAAAAACAAGCCCAAAATCAAGGCCCAACTATTAAATGCTCTATCCAACACCCAACGAGCATTGGAATTCCGTCTTGAAGATGAAGTAAAAATCCTTCTTCAAGCAAATTTTGATGAAAACCCATTAAAATATTGGGATAAGTATAAATCCTATGTGGATATCCAACTAAAAGACGCAAAGTCCACAGTCAGAGTTAAGCCCATGCGTTATAACCAGGCAGATGAATTAGAATTCAAAGCCCAATTTCGAGAACTCGAAGAAAAACAGCTAGCTTTCAAAAGCACAGAGGAAAGCAAAAGTCCTCATAGTAGCCCTGCATTCATGGTCAATAACCACTCTGGGCAGAAGAGAGGTAAACCCAGAATGGTCATTAGCTACAAGAGGCTTAACGAGTTAACTGTCTTTGACGGTTATTTCCTTCCTAACAAGGAGTTACTTATTAATAAAACCCTTAATAAGAAATGGTTTTCAAAATTTGACTGTAAGTCAGGATTTTATCAAATAAAATTGAAAGACTCTGCTAAACCTTTAACAACCTTTAGCACACCACAGGGTCAATACATCTGGAATGTAATGCCTATGGGACTTAAGAACGCCCCTAAGATCTTCCAAAGAAGAATAGACAATATCTTCAATGAATACTCAGATTTTTGTTTAGTATATGTTGATGATATTCTGATTTTTTCATATAACATTGCAGATCATGCAACACACCTTATGAAATTCATAGAAAAAAGCCATAATCATGGTTTAATTCTATCAGCAAAAAAGGCTGAAATTGCTAAAGAGCAAATTGAATTCTTAGGTCTTAAGATCGGCCATCAAGGCATCGAGATGCAACCTCACGTTTGTAAAAAGATTGCCAATTTCCCTGATAAGCTAATCGACCGAAAACAAGTCGAAAGATTTTTAGGATGTATTAACTACATTAGCGACTTCGTCCCTAACCTTGCATGGTTACGAGGTCCACTGCACGACCTCCTTAAGAAGAGGTTAAACTTGCAATGGCAAGACTATCATATGAGCCTTGTCCAGCAACTCAAAAAGCTGTGTACCCAGTTACCAAAACTGGCTATACCAGAGGATGGTGATCAACTCATAATTGAAACTGATGCATCAGACCTATATTGGGGAGGAGTCCTCAAAGCCAAAAAAGCTGATAATAAAGAGCATATTTGTGGATATGCCAATGGTTGTTTTAAACCAGCTGAAGTTAACTATCACAGTAACGAAAAGGAATTATTAGCTTTAAAACGAAGCTTTGCCAAGTTCCATTCCTTTATTTTACCAGTTCATTTTTTGGTAAGAACTGATAATACTAATGTTAAGGCTTATATTTTTAATAAGCTCCCTTGTACTCCAGAATACAAGAGACGCCATAGATGGCAGCAGTACTTTCAAGAGTACCAATTTGATATTGAACATATTAAAGATAAGAATAACCATCTTGCTGATTTTCTTAGCAGGGAAGCCAATGGGTGAAGAAGGCCGCCCAGCAATGGATGTCAAATCTTTCATTGAGATGGCTATCCACGAATTATGTATTGCCCATGAAAGGGTAGTTCAGATTCAGCATGAGATTCAAGAGGAAATTAATCCTCGTATTCTGCAAGTCTTGATGATATTATGGCATCAGAAGCCATGGAAATGACTGATGAAATTCATCAGACCTTTCTCCAAACGTGCCAACGTGCCAAGGAATTCCAAGAAGGAATGCGACTCTTGTCAGCAGACGAGACCTATAAGCCTACTCTCCAAGAGAAAGAAAAGGCTCAGATGTCCTCTGCCTCCTCAGAAACAGAGGAAGATGACTTTACAGTCATCATTTCAAAGGCAAACAAGCCTTCAAAAGAGCCTACAATAAAATAGGCTATCTCTATGGAACAATACATTTCATATACGAATTGGGTATATTCAGTCTAAAGTACTAACAGTCAGATTATTGACACATCTAGGATATATCCTGGAATCCATTTTCTTGCAGGTAGCAACACTGATGATGTTACCAGAGCAGTTATCTTTGGCTTTTGTGCTAGTATCACTTGCACCCCAGGCAACCGTAAAATTTTAGGGATGCATAAATCCATTATCGAAGCAGTAAAGAAGTTTCGAAAAAGTTCAAAATCTGATATGGTGGTATTAAAGTTATTATCAGCCAGTCCTGAAATACTACCTACGCCTGCCCCTGGATGGATAATTGTCCAACTCTGCACTCCAAATAGAGCCAATCTCAAGTTCAAGAAGAACAAGTCATTAGAAAACCCAGAGGTTAACGAGGGTTGGATCTGCAGTCGAAGAGCTGTTGGATTTACTGTAATTCTAAGAAAATTACAGGCCCTGCGAGAAGCCAATAAAGGCTTTTTGTATAATTCTCCTAGCAACATTTTTATTTTTGCTGAAGAAAATTGTACTCCGAGGTATGACGCCTTGAACAAGATCAGTTCTGGCATAAACCTTATCTCTACCTGTAGAATACCAGGTAGTCATCATATGCGTACTCACTTATGTGGACTAATTCATCAAGAAAAGACAGCTGGATGCTGTATCTGCCCACTAAGGTTGATGTGATTGGAAGCGTGTTGGACCCTCCACTGATAATGAGCACTACCAGAAAAGATGCTAAAGTAAAAAGCATTTCTGAAATCTGTAGAATAGCAGATGCTGCACGACAAATGATAAAGCAAAAGCAGATTCCTTCACTATCTCAAAAGGAGCATTTCCACTAAGCAAAAGCAAAGCGCACTATCAAAAGATGCTACATTATTGTACGAAGAGTACTGTTTGTCTACAGTAAAAAGTAGACACGTTATTACTTTACTTTTGCCAAAGTTGTACGTATATTGGTTACTATCCTCTATATAAGGGGAGCTCTTTCATTTAAGAGAGGCATCGAAAATCGAGAGCATGAAAAAACAGAGAGCAAGCAAACTACTAGTTATGCTTTGTGAGTAACTACTCTTTTAGGGAGTAGAGTGAGAATAAAAATTAGTGTGTAATTATTTGTGATATCAATAAAATTAGTTTTCGTTTATCTTGATTTGCAATATTATTCATCTGGGAAGGAGATCTAGATTACCTTTGGTACAGCCAGGAGTAGCCAACAGACAAGGTGGTCGCCGGCGAACAGGCATTATCCCAGTAAGGTATTGATCTTATCCTTGATAACTCATGTTCCATATTAAGATAAATGTTTACTAATTTATTTAATAAACTAATAATGATACATGATTTTCATAATCACTTGAAACCTAATTGTCATAATTATGAATCCGTTTAGCCCAGAACAATTGATTGCTAAGAGAATAGTTAAGAATGCTTTAGATAGATGTTTATTAGAGAAAGAAAATACAGAATTTTTAATTCAAGTCAAGGAGACTTTGGCTAATATAAGTCGTCGTGGAATCGAAGCCCTTAGGAGCGATTTCTTTGATAATCCTCTACTTCTTGTTGATGGGAAAATTATTATTCCTAGTCCTAGGAGCATACTTGAGCATGAAACCTTACATCATGTTAATTCGATACAACGGCAGAAAGCCATTCTTGAAGGTATTAATGAAGCCTTGTCTTCTTTAGATAATGCCCTAAGGCGTCATAATCAAAGTTATGATTACAGATTTCAAAAATTTTTGAAAAGAAGAAGGACTAATAAGTCCAAGAATAATTCCGCACCCAGTTGTAGCTATGCTTAAAACTGGAAAATGAAGTTTGTAAAATAGTATCAGAGCCATTTCGTATGTTTCAAACCCAGAGATGACCCTTGGATATACATCCTTGAACAAGCTGAACTAGCTAACACACAATGGTATGTTGAACTTGAACTAGTAAGTCCTGCTAGAGACTCTTTATCGAGTTTAAGTAATGGATAAAGCTAGCAGTAGTTCTAGTCTTCCTTATAAGGAATTATGGAAGTCCAATTTGACAGGACAGACTATTGATACTAAATTAGAAAGTATCTATGAAGGATTAAGAGGAATTCAAAAATTAATTCTCCATGGTTCTAAGACCACTAACGAACAAGCAATAGTTTGTAGAAAAATCCGGTTTAACCCTACAATTGACCCAACTAAACCTGGATACCCGTCCATTTCGAATATGGTACGTACTTTTGTTTCCTTAGAAGAATTAGAAAATGAGTATGCTCAAGCTAATTCAGATGAAGAGGAAGAGATTCTGAACAGAATCAATGAACTCCAATTACAGTGCAATATGGAGGCTACAGGTGAGATATCACACGGTAATCCTTTAATTATACCAGATTCTGCCCAATCTGGTGCTCCTGAAGTCGGACCAGAAAGTCAGACTAATATAGATAGTCAAGTCGGTAGTAGTGATGAAGAAGAAGCTCAACGCTACCGCTATCGTCACCCTACATCTAGGCGAAGACGAGTTGGAGGAAGACATCTGTTTCCTCACCCTGGCCATGCTTATCCTTTAACTAATGCTGGTGCCACCCTTAATATTGATTGTGTCTCTAACACAGATGATGTTATTAAAGAATGGGTAAAAGCTCTACTGATATACACTGGTGTTACAAGGACCGATGGTGAAGAGTTAAAGATCTTTATCCCTTTAACCCTAAGTGGCAAAGTTGCAGATTGGTTTACAGCCTTACCTGAAGAAACAAAGGTAAGATATTTAGGTGGAACCACCACTAATGATAATAAAACCATTATCAACACAATAGAAAATGAAATTCGAAGAGAATTTTTAGGAGAAGACTATTCTCAGCATCGTTTGAATGAAAAACGAATTAAGAAGCAGAAGTATCTCACTATGCTTTACAATTTACAAATATGTGACATCAATTATTTTGACACATATGTATGTGAATTTGAAAAATATTATTACAAAGCTGAAGTTTCCTCAGTAATTCAGAATTCATTGAATTTTCACAATGATATGTTCTTCACAAAATTGCCATTTCCTTGGAGTGATTTACTCTTCAACAAATGGAAGGCAGCAGATAGACCTGAAAGGACTGATACATTAGGTGCACGTACTGAATTTGCTAGAATTATACTAGCTTATGAATGCGAGAAAGGATACAAATGTAAGAGACTTCAAAAAGACCAAAAGAAGTTAAAATGCAAAGATCAATTGTATTATCCTAGTAAATTTGGGTGTCAATTAGATAGACTCAAAAAGAAAAAGAAATTTAAAGCCAAGAAACATCTTGGAAAGCATTTAAGGAAGCATCCTAAACCCTTCAAAAAGAAAAGAAAGTTCTTTAAAAAGGACAAAAGAAGAAGGAAGAACGCAAGGAGAAAAGTTCTTCTAAACAGATTCAGAAGCAAGATTGCAGATGCTGGAACTGTAACGAAAAAGGACATTTTGCTAACGAATGCCCTAAGCAAATAAATTTTGCAGGTGTGTGTTCTAACGAACTTTTTGAGCAGATTTCAGGTTGCGAAGAAATCAGCTATTCTGATATAGCATCAGAAGACGAAATTCTCGTCATAACTTATTTGTCTAGCACATCAGAGGATGAGTCAGAATGACGAACACATTCAACATGAGAAAGGAGAATCCTCAGGTACGTATTCTAATGAAATACTTTTTGATAAGAAGAAATATCAAAAAATTTTATCAAAAAATATAAAGATAACTGAACATGAAGGTTTCAAAAGAACCTTATTGCAAATATTCAAAAGAAAGAATATTCAATATTTCGGGACTAGTATCCAAGAAATACCAATTGCTAGCAATATTGCTAAAGGTCAAGTTGAGTTACCCCTAATTACTCTTGACCAAGTCAGGCAGAAAATCAGGAAATTACCTGAGAAAGACCGGACTAAAATTGGTTATATCCATTTTGGTGCAGTACGCATCCACTTAAAGGCTACCTTTCAAAAAGGATTAGATACATCTACTATAATTATCTTAATGCATAATCGCATTGCCAATAGATCTGAAGCCCTTATAGGCATTCTGAAAGGTAATTTCATTTACCAAAACATAGGTTTTACTACCTATCCCGGGTATAGCATTCCCATTAAAGATTTAGACACAAATCGTGCTTTAGATCTTTGTTATAATTTCAAGAGATCAGACTTACTTGAAAGCCTACATCACTCACCAGTCACCATTTATACTATGGTAAGTTACATGCTTAGTAACACCCATATTATCGATCAATTTCTTCACAAAGAGGAAATTGAATTAGATGATATTTTCACTGACATTTGTGAAATTCAGGAGATCTCCAGACCTGTTCTACAGCCAGTAAAAGAATGGCAAATTGACATCCAACAGAAACCTCTGTTCAATAGGTGCAATAGCATACAAGGACGCTATTCTATCGATGGTAATATCCTTCGTACTCAGTCAATCGAACGATTGCCAGTCCCCAGACTAGCAACCTTTCAGCTCGTAAGTAAGATTTACCTTACTCAATGGCAAGATGGATTAATATGGATCAATCCAGCCATACAGCACAATTTTGCTGAACCTGACCTCCATTCCCAAATCCAAGAACATAAACTTACTTATGTTCCTGTCCTCTTTGGATCCATTGAACGCATCATCCATATTGAAACTCAAGCTTTCAATACAAAGACTGATTTATTATTAGGAATGCGTTTCCTTGCAGAAACAACCTACTCCATTACAGAGCATTCTATGACCATTAAACTCAATGGTACATTAATTCAAGCCAATAGAACTTATGAATAGAGTTCCCTACATTAAGGTTGAATTAGTTTACAGGTTCCATAAACATGAATGGTTCCATGCCATGATCGACACCGGCTCCGATGTTACTATGGCCTCAGCCAATTCCTATCCAGAACGTTACTGGAAAAATCTTCGTAAACCGCTACAAGTGGATGTCGCATTAGGACAAATAGCCAAACTCACCAAAGCAGTCTTTGGTCAGTTTATTGCTATTTTTGATTGCAATACTGAGCAAACTAAGGTTCTATCATTACCCACTGTGGTCATTCAAGCTCCCAAAGATGCCACTTACAACCTACTCTTAGGTGTTGACTTCCTTAATCGATTCAAGGAATATAGTTGTGATCATTCACAAATCCGTTTTCTCACCCCATGTGGCCGTTGGATCAACTCCGATCTTATAGCCCATCCTCAAATGAGAACCTCTATCAGCTACCGCCCACGCAGCCAGCATGGTGGTAATACCTACCCCAAAAATACAAACCGACCCAAAAACATGCCCAAAATCAAGGCCCAACTATTAAATGCTCTATCAAACACCCAACGAGCATTGGAATTCCGTCTTGAAGATGAAGTAAAAACCCTTCTTCAAGCAAATTTTGATGAAAACCCATTAAAATATTGAGATAAGGATAAATCCTATGCGGATATCCAGCTAAAAGACGCAAACTCCATAGTCAGAGTTAAGCCCATACGTTATAACCAGGCAGATGAATTAGAATTCAAAGCCCAACTTCGAGAACTCGAAGAAAAACAGCTAGCTTTCCAAAGCACAGAGGAAAGCAAAAGTCCTCATAGCAGCCCTGCATTCATGGTCAATAACCACTCTGAGCAGAAGAGAGGTAGACCCAGAATGGTCATTAACTACAAGAGGCTTAACAAGTTAACTGTCTTTGACGGTTATTTCCTTCCTAACAAGGAGTTACTTATTAATAAAACCTTTAATAAGAAATGGTTTTTAAAATTTGACTGTAAGTCAGGATTTTATCAAATAGAATTGAAAAACTCTGCTAAACCTTTAACAGCCTTTAGCACACCACAGGGTCAATACATCTGGAATGTAATGCCTATGGAACTTAAGAACGCCCCTCAGATCTTCCAAAGAAGAATGGACAATATCTTCAACGAATACTCAGATTTTTGTTTAGTACATGTTGATGATATTCTGATTTTTTCATCTAACATTGCAGATCATGCAACACACCTTATGAAATTCATAGAAAAAAGCCATAATCATGGTTTAATTCTATCAGCAAAAAAGGCTGAAATTGCTAAAGAGCAAATTGAATTCTTAGGTCTTAAGATCGGCCATCAAGGCATCGAGATGCAACCTCACGTTTGTAAAAAGATTGCCAATTTCCCTGATAAGCTAATCGACCGAAAACAAGTCGAAAGATTTTTAGGATGTATTAACTACATTAGCGACTTCGTCCCTAACCTTGCATGGTTACGAGGTCCACTGCATGACCTCCCTAAGAAGAGGTTAAACTTGCAATGGCAAGACTATCATACGAGCCTTGTCCAGCAACTCAAAAAGCTGTGTACCCAGTTACCAAAATTGGCTATACCAGAGGATGGTGATCAACTCAAAATTGAAACTGATGCATCAGACCTATATTGGGGAGGAGTTCTCAAAGCCAAAAAAGCTGATAATAAAGAGCATATTTGTAGATATGTCAATGGTTGTTTTAAACCAGTTGAAGTTAACTATCATAGTAACGAAAAGGAATTATTAGCTTTAAAACGAAGCTTTGCCAAGTTCCATTTCTTTATTTTACCAGTTCGTTTTTTGGTAAGAACTGATAATACTAATGTTAAAGCTTATATTTTTAATAAGCTCCCTTGTACTGCAGAATACAAGAGACGCCATAGATGGCAGCAGTACTTTCAAGAGTACCAATTTGATATTGAACATATTAAAGGTAAGAATAACCATCTTGCTGATTTTCTTAGCAGGGAAGCCAATGGGTGAAGAAAGCCGCCCAGCAATGGATGTCAAATCTCTCATTGAGATGGCTATCCATGAATTATGTATTGCCCATGAAAGGGTAGTTCAGATTCAGCATGGGATTCAAGAGGAAATTAATCCTCGTATTCTTCAAGCACGTGCAAGTCTTGATGATATTATGGCATCAGAAGCCATGAAATGACTGATGAAATTCATTAGACCTTTCTCCAAACGTGCCAACGTGCCAAGGAATTCCAAGAAGGAATGCGACTCTTGTCAGCAGACGAGACCTCTAAGCCTACTCTCCAAGAGAAAGGAAAGGCTCAGATGTCCTCTGCCTCCTCAGAAACAGAGGAAGATGACTTTACAGTCATCATTTCAAAGGCAAACAAGCCTTCAAAAGAGCCTACAATAAAACAGGTTATCTCTATGGAACAATAAGTTTCATATACGAATTGGGTATATTCAACCCAAAGTACTAACAGTCAGATTATTGACACATATGGGATATATCCTAGAATCCATTTTCTTGCAGGTAGCAACACTGATGTTACCAGAGCAGTTATCTTTGGCTTTTGTGCTAGTATCACTTGCACCTCAGGCAACCGTGAAATTTTAGGGATGCATAAATCCATTATCGAAGCAGTGAAGAAGTTTCGAAAAAGCTCAAAATCTGATATGGTGGTATTAAAGTTATTATCAGCCAGTCCTGAAATACTACCTACGCCTGCCCCTGGATGGATAATCATCCAACTCTGCACTCCAAATAGAGCCAATCTCAAGTTCAAGAAGAATAAGTCATTAGAAAACCCAGAGGTTAACGAGGGTTGGATCTGCAGTCGAAGAGCTGTTGGATTTACTATAATTCTAAGAAAATTATAGGCCCGGCGAGAAGCCAATAAAGGCTTTTTGTATAATTCTCCTAGCAACATTTTTATTTTTGCTGAAGGAAATTGTACTTCGAGGTACGACGCCTTGAACAAGATCAGTTCTGGCATAAGCCTTATCCCTACCTGTAGAATACCAGGTAGTCATCATATGCGTACTCACTTATGTGGACTAATTCATCAAGTAAAGACAGCTGGATGCTGTATCTGCCCACTAAGGTTGATGTAATTGGAAGCGTGTTGGACCCTCCACTGATAATGAGCACTACCAGAAAAGATGCTAAAGTAAAAAGCATTTCTGAAATCTGTAGAAAAGCAGATGCTGCACGACAAATGATAAAGCAAAAGCAGATTCCTCCACTATCTCAAAAGGAGCGTTTCCACTAAGCAAAAGCAAGGTGCACTATCAAAAGATGCTACATTATTGTACGAAGAGTACTATTTGTCTACAGTAAAAAGTAGACACGTTATTACTTTACTTTTGCCAAAGTTGTACGTATATTGGTTGCTATCCTCTATATAAGGGAAGCTCTTTCATTTAAGAGAGGCATCAAAAATCGAGAGCATGAAAAAACAGAGAGCAAGCAAACTACTAGTTATGCTTTGTGAGTAACTACTCCTTTAGGGAGTAGAGTGAGATTGAAAATTAGTGTGTAATTATTAGTGATATCAATAAAATTAGTTTTCGTTTATCTTGATTTGCAATATCATTCATCTGGGAAGGAGATCTGGATTACCTTTGGTACAACCAGGAGTAGCCAACAGACAAGGTGGTCGCCGGCGAACAGGCATTATCCCAGTAAGGTATTGATCTTATCCTTGATAACTCATGTTCCATATCAAGATAAATGTTTACTAATTTATTTGATAAACTAATAATGATACATGATTTTCATAATCACTTGAAACCTAATTGTCATAACTATGAATCCGTTTAGCCTAGAACAATTAATTGCTAAGAGAATAGTTAAGAATGCTTTAGATAGATGTTTATTAGAGAAAGAAAATACAGAATTTTTAATTCAAGTCAAGGAGACTTTGGCTAATATAAGTCGTCGTGGAATCGAAGCCCTTAGGAGCGATTTCTTTGATAATCCTCTACTTCTTGTTGATGGGAAAATTATTATTCCTAGTCCTAGGAGCATACTTGAGCATGAAACCTTACATCATGTTAATTTGACACAACGGCAGAAAGCCATTCTTGAAGGTATTAATGAAGCCTTATCTTCTTTAAATAATGCCCCAAGGAGTCATAATCAAAGTTATGACTACAGATTTCAACAATTTTTGAAAAGAAGAAGGACTAATAAGTCCAAGAATAATTCCGCACCCAATTGTAGCTATGCTTAAAAATTGAAAAATGAAGTTCGTAAAATGGTATCAGAGCCATTTCGCATGTCTCAGACCCAGAGATGACCCTTGGATATACATCCTTGAACAAGCTGAACTAGCTAACACACAATGGTATGTTGAACTTGAACTAGTAAGTCCTGCTAGAGACTCTTTATCGAGTTTAAGTAATGGATAAAGCTAGCAGTAGTTTTAGTCTTCCTTATAAGGAATTATGGAAGTCCAATTTGACAGGACAGACTATTAATACTAAATTAGAAAGTATCTATGAAGGATTGGGAGAAATTCAAAAATTAATTCTCTATGGTTCTAAGACCACTAACGAACAAGCAATAGTTCGCAGAAAAATCCAGTTTAACCCTACAATTGACCCAACTAAACCTGGATACCCGTCCATTTCGAATATGGTACGTACTTTTATTTCCTTAGAAGAATTAGAAAATGAGTATGCTCAAGCTAATTCAGATGAAGAGGAAGAGATTCTGAACAGAATCAATGAACTCCAATTACAGTGCAATATGGGGGCTACAGGTGAGACATCACAAGGTAATCCTTTAATTATACCAGATTCTGCCCAGTCTGGTGCTCCTGAAGTCAGACCAGAAAGTTAGACTAATATAGATAGTGAAGTCGGTAGTAGTGATGAAGAAAAAGCTCAACGCTACCGCTATCGTCACCCTACATGTTAGAATGTATAAGGTTTTGATGATAACAAATCCAAGTGTTGCAGTTGTTGTTGTTGTTCCAAACAGGCTTTATCAACAGGGCCTTACTGCTGTTTTTCAATATATTAAAACTGCTTGACTAATGGTTTATCAAGAACAGGTACTCAAGTCAGCGATGTAAGAACAACCATGAGAAACAGGCTCTGTAAGGTGTTTGAAACATGTCCTGTGAAGTGTTTGAAGCATAGGATATAAGTGCAGCCGTGAGGAACAGGTTCTGTGAAGTGTTTGCAGCAGATTCGTCTCTCTACAAGATGACTAGTGGTTACAACAAGATGTCTTGATTTAATTTGGTTTTATATTTTTAGACTCTTGTTAATATGCCAATCAGAAACTCTTAACTTACCACTTACTTGAAATGGTTTTGTTTTCTTTTGGTAAATATTTCGGATCACCCTTCAGAACAATCTTGGAAACAGGGTGATCAGGGTGTTTCCAGAATAAGCTGCGAAAAAAACTGTTTTGCACGATTTTTATCTTTTGAATGTTGAGCAGCTTCTTCAAGGATTTGCAAGAAAGATTTTTTATGGAGTATCTTACCCCTTATCCTAAAAACGGTTATTAAAATCTAAGGGGATTTGCAAAATCTTTTTTGAATAAAAAGAATATCCAATTTTTGGCAAGTGGATAAGGTTGTTGAGAAAAACATGGGCTAGTTGCTGAGAATCACCGCCTTATGCACACGGTTTAGGAAGTGTTTCCAGCTCATGTTTCCTCATCCCTTGTGGCTAAAGAATTCTATATTCTTTAGGGATTTTAGTTTCCAAAAATTTGAGGAATTGTTTTCCAAGCACTATAAAAGGCGGCTTCTTACAACCTTAGAAGCATCGGTTTTCAAAAAGAAAAATTCAGTGTTCATGAGCTTAAAAGTTTGAAAAGAAAACCGTGTCTAGTGAGTGAGTTATTTGAGCTTTCAAAGTTGGCATACTAGGATTTCATTGTACCCTATATTAGCTTAGTTGAGAAGCATTGTAATAGGGTGTTTTTCTTTATACTCTTCTTTCACAAAAGTGAGTTGAGTGTGTGTCCAAATCAAGGGGATTTTGGACGTAGGGTAACCTGTCTTAGGGAAGACGGTTACGTGGGTTGCAATTTGTAACAAGGTGTGTTACTATTGTAACGTGATTAGCCCGTTTAGTGAAGTGTTTAAATCCTACAGGAGGTAGGTCGTGGTTTTTAACCTCAGTTGGGCTAGAGGTGTTTTCCACGTAAAAATCCTGTGTCCATTATTTCCGCATTCAATTTTGTTGGATTTTCGCTTCTGCTTATCTCAGAAACAACCTGTGCGAACAGGCCTAAGACTGTTTGTCAGCAACTTGCGAAAATCGGACACCACAATTCACCCCCCTCTTGTGGTTGTGTACTCTCTAAATCAACAAGTGGTATCAGAGCGGGTTCTCTTTTGAAAGGCTAACACCTTGAGAGATTTTTGAAGATGAGTACCCCACAAGGTATGCTTGAAGGTCAATCCATAACTCGTCCATTATACTTTAATAGCCAACACTATAGTTGGTGGAAGAATAGAATGGAAAACTACATCCAAGCCGAGGACTATGAGTTGTGGATGCTCATCAAGCATGGACCACTCATCCCTAAGAAAACAACTGAAGATGGAAAGTCAATCCCCAAGGAGCCTAAGGAGTTCAATACTGAAGATTACAAGATGATGGAAAAGAATGCCAAGGCCAAGAAACTCCTATATTTTGGCCTAGGTCCTGATGAATATACTCGCATATCTGAATGTGAGTCGGCTAAAGAAATCTGGGATGCTTTGCAAGTAGCTCACGAAGGGACCAATCAAGTAAAGCAATCCCGGATTGAATTGCTTATGAGAAAATATGAGCTGTTTGAGATGGGTGATCGTGAAATGTGATGGACATGTACACTCGCTTCACTCACATAACGAATGAGCTAAAATCCTTGGGAAAATCCTTCACCACCGAAGAATTGGTGAGGAAGATCCTAAGAATTTTACCTCATTCTTGGGAAACGAAAGTAACGGCCATCCAAGAAGCTAAAGACATGAACAAGATCACCCTAGATGAGCTGATTGGCAATCTCCAAACGTATGAACTTAGGAAAAATTCTCAACAGAAAGATGAGACAAAGATAGATCGAGGTCTTGCACTAAAGGCCTTAGAAGATGATTCTGATTCTGATGAGGAGGAGATTGCCATGATCACTCAAAAGTTCAAGAAGTTCTTCAAGAAAGTCAAAGAAAATAGCAAAAGGAAGGACTTCAGCAAGGCCAGGAACACCTCTCGGGAACAGTTCTCTGGGTGTTTCAAGTGTGGCAAACTGGACCACATTGTGAGAAACTGCCCACTGCACAAGGAAGAACAAGAACCCGAACACCCTAGAAAACAGGGGAGGAAACAGGGTGTAAGCAGCTCAGCGAAAAGGTTCTCAAAAGCTATGCTCGCGGCCTGGGGAGACTCAAGCGAGGATGAGGAAGGGTCTGAAGCTGGGGAAGCTGATGTAGCACTCATGGCAAGAAGTGACACTGATTCAGATGATGGATCAACAGATAGTCTGACTCAACTCAAGAACAAGGTACGTGGTCTAAATAAATCAACTCTTGAGGAATTAGTGTACACTATAATGGATATATGTGCTGAATTAAAAAGGGATGTTCGAGATCTAGAACTTGAAAACGAAACCCTTAAATTGGAAAAACTTGAAGTTGACAAAGAAACTCTTGCCTTGCATGAAAACATCAATGTGCTTAATGAAACTCTACTCATGAAAGAAGAGACTTGTTCCACTAAATTGACTGAGCTGGAAAAAGAATCCCTTGACTTAAAAGGTAAGGTCGAGTCCTTGCTTGTAGAAAATAAAAATTTGCTTGAGAAAATGAAACAAATGGAATCAGACCTTGCCACAAACAAGCTCTGGAACAGGTCCTCACAAGCACTTGAATGGTTAAACACCCATCATAGTCGAAATAGAAGAGGACTACGTTTTGTGCCTAAGATGACCTACCCAGTGAATAGAAAATATGTAGGATTATCTGAGAATATTGTATGTTATCACTGTGGTAAAACGGGTCATTACCGTTATACTTGTCCCTCAAGAAAGTATGCCATTAAAAGGAACTCAGTGTACGTAAAACAAATATGGGTTAGGAAAGATGAGATTTGTACCTCTAAAGGAATGGGACCCAAGTGGATCTGGGTTCCCAAAACTAACCCTTGATTTGTTTTGCAGGCTGAAGTGAGAGAGAACAACCCAGCAAACAACCCAGCAAACAGTGCAGGGAATAGTCTAGGGAACAAGCAGCTGTGGTATGTTGACAGTGGGTGTTCGAGGCATATGACTGGTGAAAGATCCAATTTTTTCTCACTTACAGCTTCAGAAGGTGGGAGTGTGGCATTTGGAAAGGGCAAATCCGGGACAATTGTCGGCATAGGTAAGATAGGTGAGTCACTCTCCCATTCAATTGACAATGTTTATTTTGTGGATGGATTAAAACACAACTTGCTAAGTGTGTCCCAACTGTGCGACAAAGACAACCTAGTAGTGTTCTCACCAACACGTTGCTTGGTTGTGAATATGAACACAGGAGATGTTGTGTTGAGGGGGAAGCGACACAAGAATGTTTATAAAGTGTGTATCTCCACTCTTCCCCAAAATAATTTGACTTGTTTGAGTGCCCTAAATGATGATGTTATGCTTTGGCACAAAAGGCTAGGTCATGCAAGCCACTCACTTTTGAACAAACTTGTAATCAAAGACTTAGTGGTAGGCTTACCTTCCATCAAATTCAATGATGACAAGGTATGTGATGCATGTGCCAAAGGCAAACAAGTCAAAAATTCATTTAAATCTAAAAAATGTGTAAGCACTACTCGACCTCTTGAATTGATACATATGGATCTATGTGGTCCAATGAGGATCATGAGCTGAGGTGGCAAGAGGTATGTGCTTGTGATAGTGGATGACTACTCTCGTTTCACTTGGACTTTGTTTTTGGCTTCTAAAGATGAAACCTTTGAAAAATTTCTTGCTTTCATTAAAAAGATTGAAAAGAGAGTAGGACATTCCTTGGTATGCTTAAGGTCTGACCATGGGACAGAATTTGAAAATTCAAGCTTTATTGATTATTGTAATGTGCATGGTGTTGATCATAATTTTTCAGCTCCAAGAACACCCCAACAGAACAGGGTGATAGAACGCAAAAATCGCACTCTAGAGGACATGACTAGAACAATGCTTGTTGCTAGTTGTCTTCCTAGAAATTTTGGGCTGAAGCTTTGAATACATCATGTTACATTATAATTAGATGCATGATTAGACCTATTCTTAACAAAACTCCTTATGAATTTTTCAAGGGAAGAAAACCTAATATTATGCATTTGAGAGTTTTTGGCTGTAAATGTTTTGTGTATAATAATGGAAAGGATGCCTTAGGGAAATTTGATCCAAGGAGTGATGAAGTAATATTCCTTGGTCACTCCTCGCATAGTAAGGCATACAAAGTGTTTAATAAGAGAACCTTGTGTGTTGAGGAAAGTGTGCATGTGCTTTTTGATGAAACAAACTCTCTAAGCGAGAATGATGTACAGGAAGAAGACTTCGAACTAGGTCTTGTTAGAAAAGACGTGCTGCTTCAAGGTGAACAAGGTAAGGATCAATCGGAGGAAGCAAGGACTGAGGCTGTTCTTCAGGAAGGTAAGCAAGGTGTGAACCAAACAGGGGGAAACAGGGTGGAACCCTATTCGGGACAACACCAGCCGAATCCTTCAGGGATAAATCCAGGAACAAGCTCCCAAACAGGCTCGAGAACAGGTCCTGAACCTGTTTCATCGAGTATTCCAGCTAGGATAGAGAGCGAGTCTGTGAACCCACTTTCACCACGATCATGGAAATACCAAAGTTCACATCCTCTTGATCAAATTTTGTCCGATATTAATGCAGGAGTTCAAACTAGATCTAGACTCAAAAATTTCTGTGCTTTCTATGCTTTTCTCTCAAAAATTGAGCCTAAGAATATTAATGAAGCCCTTGCAGATTCAGATTAGGTCACAGCCATGCAAGAAGAACTCCATCAGTTCGAAAGGAACAAGGTATGGCACCTTGTGCCACGGCCAGAGGATAGAACAATCATTGGAACCAAGTGGGTGTTCCGTAACAAGCTGGATGAGTGCGGAACAGTCACTAGAACAAGGCCCGGCTGGTGGTTCAAGGCTACAACCAAGAAGAGGGAATTGATTATGAAGAAACCTTTGCACCTGTTGCAAGGATGGAGGCTATTCGAATCTTGATAGCATTTGCAGCCCATATGGAGATCAAGTTGTATCAAATGGATGTCAAAAGTGCATTTTTAAATGGGTACCTCAAAGAAGAAGTGTATGTTAAACAACCCCCTGGTTTTGAAAGTAATGAATTTCCTAAGCATGTTTTCAAACTTGACAAAGCACTTTATGGTTTAAAACAAGCCCCTAGAGCTTGGTATGAGCGGTTGTCAAGCTTTTTATTAGAAAATGGTTTTACAAGAGGCAAGGTAGACAATACCTTGTTTCTAAAATCTAAGGGGGAACATTTGTTGATTGTCCAAGTATATGTCGATGACATCATATTTGGTGCAACTCATCATGATTTGTGCAATGAATTTTCAAAAATGATGAGGAGTGAGTTTGAAATGAGCATGATGGGTGAGCTTAATTTCTTTCTAGACTTGCAAATCAAGCAAACTTCAAACGACACCATGATCCATCAACAAAAGTATATCAAAGAGTTACTTAAGCGCTTTAAGATGGAGTCGGCCAAGCCCATTGATACTCCCATCTCTCCCTCAACCAGGTTGGTAATGGATGATGGTAGTCCCTCAGTTGAGGAGAAATCCTACAGGGGCATGATAGGGTCACTCCTATACCTGACGGCTAGTAGACCTGACATTGTTTTCAGTGTTGGTCTATGTGCACGTTTTCAGTCTAACCCTAAAGAAACTCATCTTAAGGCTGTAAAAAGGATTTTAAGATACTTAAAACATACACCTGATCTAGCCTTATGGTATCCTAGAGGTTGCAACTTTGATCTTGTTGAGTATGCTGATGCTGATTATGCAGGTTTCTTGGTTGATAGAAAAAGCACCTCAGGTATGGCTCACTTTCTTGGACCTTGTTTGGTATCTTGGGCAACCAAGAAACAACTCTCTGTTGCCTTGTCCACAGCAGAAGCTGAGTATGTGGCAGCTGCATCTTGTTGTGCTCAGTTATTATGGATAAGACAACAACTCAAGGACTTTTGTGTTGACATAGGATGCATTCCTATTTATTGTGACAATACAAGTGCAATTAACATTGCCAAAAATCCATGTCAACACAAAAGAACAAAACATATTGACATTCGTCATCATTTTCTAAGAGACAATGTTGAAAAAGGAGTGATCTTAATGAATTTTTGTGCCACTGAAAATCAAATTGCTGATATATTCACAAAAGCATTAGGTAGAGAACAATTTGAAAGGAATAGACTCGAACTAGACTTAATTAGAACAACCTGACCAACCTGTTCTCTCTCCCTGATTGCGAAACCTAAAAGTTACGGGCACAACATGTTAAATTTTTGTTTGCAATCAACTTCTGTGCTATGTTTAGCATATGTGAGGTTTGCAACTTGCTGACACTCGTTGAGGTCTAATGAGATTGCCCTTATTGTCCCATGTTACCGAGCAAGTAACCTCAAGAACAAGCTCCAGGAACAGGTACGCCTCTTGTTTGTCAAATGTGTGCAACAAATTGAGAATTGCCTAACATCTTCCCGAGGCGTGCGCGGCCTAATTTAATGCTAAAGCCCGTTGCAAAACGGGCAAAATCTTTAAAAGATTTTGCACGCTTCTCTTTCTTTAAAATCTCTCTTCAAACTTGCTTCAAATCTCTCACTTCTACCACAATCTTTCGTGCTCTGAAATCCTGTTCAAGAAACCCTAATCTCTCTCATCTCTCTGGAAAAATGGCGTCCCCCATCAGCACTGAGAGCTCCTCGACCGTGACCCAGGGCAATAGGTCACCAAGCACAGCTTTGCAAACAGCCACAGCCCTGTTTGCTGCTACACAATTTCTGACGGCCCTCATGGAAGGTAAAACTACTGAACCTCCTCGACCCATTGTCTATAAACCGTTTGGGTTTTTGAAGAGCATAGACCTTAGAACAGTGGATCTAAAATTGGAAGACATCCCCTATAAATTTGGATGGGATTTGATTTTGTTTGGTGAACTGGGCGCATGTCAAACCCAAGAACCTGTTGGGGCATCTGAAAGGGAAATTGGGGCTTTAGATGACCTCTTTCTGTTTGACCATGGCCTAGATGACATCAATTCGTTCGGGCTGTTTCCAGAGCAGGAAACAGGGGCCGAAACAGGGCCTGAGGTTTTTAGGGATGACCTAGGGGAGGATTTGTCAAAAGAAGAAGGGGGAAGTAGTGATCAAATGGAGGAGTCTCCTGTGAAGCCTGAACAAGCCACACCGGTACCACCAACCGGTGAGAAACATAAACGATACAAAATTGTGGCTCGGCGTACTAGAATGCCAAGAACACGACCACCATCAAGGTCTAAAAGCGGCCAGACTGAAGAACCCTCAAAAAGTGAAACCCCTGTCAAACCAAAACCACAAATCTCCTCTTCGGCCAAACCCACAACCAGGCCAACTCGAAAATCAGCCCGAATTACTTTCCACTCCACACCTCGTCCTGTCAAACAGTCATCTCCTGTTGTTGAGGAAATTGATTCCTCCTCTGAGCCTTCATCAGATAGCGACCCTGAGAACACCACCTTCAAACAGGGCACTCCCGTGTTCTCAGAGTCCTCAGAGGATAAGCCTCTGCCTGCACCAAAATCGACCTCCACTTTACCCTCCAAACCATCACCCCTCAAAACTCCCAAGAGAAAAGCCTCTCTCAAACACGCCTCCACCCAAGACCCTCCTACTGAGCCTCAACCTAAAAGAGCCAAGAAGTCTACCCCTTCCGTAATCTCAGCCAAACTGACCCAACTGCTTCAGAGACGGGTAGTCAGGGGCAAAATTATCAAGGTAAAATATTTTGAGAAATAGGGTCTGGGGGTGTTTCTGCACAAGCTGCGTGCACAGGGGTGGTATGAGCTGTTTACAAACACCCGGCTGGGGTGTTGTGTACATGAGTTGGCAGAGTTCTATGCCAACTGCACTGTCACCGAGGGAGTGGTGACAAGTATTGTTATATGGGTAACAGCTTCGCTTTGATGCGAAGATATTAGGGAAAATTCTGGGGATTCCCTCCACGGGCTTTGATATCTATGTGAGAGAAGACAAGACTATTCTAGGGGCAGCCAGGCTACTGGAGCTCTCCCAGAAATTTAGCCAGCAACCAAGCCTGCAAACATCCAAGTCCGTGAAGAAAGGGGACATGACATCGCTCCATCAATTAATATTTTGGTTTATTATCAAGAATGTCATTCCTCGGGGCCAGGGTCGCAATCTTGCCGATGCCATGGATCAGTGTCTTATGGACCTGATGGACAAGGAAGAGCAAATCAACCTTCCTGCCATCATGGTTCGACATATTGCAAGAATTGCAAACACCTCCAAGGAACATGACCTGGGGTATGGTTTCTTCCTGACTAGTGTCTTTGAGCATTTTGGGGTGACTCTACAGAAGAAGGTGGGAGCTCAGTTCATCGATGAGATTGGGAGTAACACCCTTATGGGGTGTGGATACACTTTGGTTGAGGGGTCTGCCTCAGAACAGGGGACCAGAACACCCCGTCCTCCTGTTCCTGGCAGTTCCTCAGTCAAGCTTGAGGCTGCTTTGGAAGAAAACTCTCGACTCAGTGCTGAGCTTACTGCGGTAAAGGCTGCCCTGGACGAGGAAAAGGCTCTCAATGCAAAACGCCATGAAGATATCCTCGCCCTTCTCTCTTCCCTCTCAGCAAAATTTTCCCCTCCTGCTCTCTGATCACCCCCCATCTGTTGTTCTCATAGCCTGTTCTCACTTCTCTTGGTTATCCTCTCTTGCCAGTTTGTACTTTCTGTTGCACTTGTTTGGTGAATGACAGGTTATCTTGTTTTTTGATTGGCTTTGCCTTGCTTGCTTTCTGTTGTGAATTGCTTGTGTGTGACTAGGATGGCCAATCTCATTACCGTACCAACACACTTGAGTGTATCGCCTGTTGACTTTCCTCCATTACCCAAGTGGTGGTGATAGCAAACACCCTATGTTTGACTGTTCGCCCCTACTTTTTAATGATGCCAAAAGGGGGAAGATAGGTTGACCAATATTGTTTTAGTTTTGCCATAGACGAGTTAAATTTCTTACACTTTTTCGACACTAACTGCTTCATGTGAATTGTCGGTCCTATAAATAATTGGCACTAATCACTTTAATTGTCCTTGAAAGTCAATATGGTCACTTGGTTTGTCATCAGCAAAAAGGGGGAATTTGTTAGAATGTATAAGGTTTTGATGATAACAAATTCAAGTGTTGCAGTTGTTGTTGTTGTTCCAAACAGGCTTTACCAACAGGGCGTTACTGCTGTTTTTCAATATATTAAAACTGCTTGACTAATGGTTTATCAAGAACAGGTACTCAAGTCAGCGATGTAAGAACAACCATGAGGAACAGGCTCTGTAAGGTGTTTGAAACATGTCCTGTGAAGTGTTTGAAACATAGGATATAAGTGCAGCCGTGAGGAACAGGTTCTGTGAAGTGTTTGCAGCAGATTCGTCTCTCTACAAGATGACTAGTGGTTACAACAAGATGTCTTGATTTAATTTGGTTTTATATTTTTAGACTCTTGTTAATATGCCAATCAGAAACTCTTAACTTACCACTTACTTGAAACGGTTTTGTTTTCTTTTGGTAAATATTTCGGATCACCCTTCAGAACAATCCTGGAAACAGGGTGATCAGGGTGTTTCCAGAATAAGCTGCGAAAAACTGTTTTGCACGATTTTTATCTTTTGAATTTTGAGCAGCTTCTTCAAGGATTTGCAAGAAAGATTTTTTATGGAGTATCTTACCCCTTATCCTAAAAACGGTTATTAAAATCTAAGGGGATTTGCAAAATCTTTTTTGAATAAAAAGAATATCCAATTTTTGGCAAGTGGATAAGGTTGTTGAGAAAAACATGGGCTAGTTGCTGAGAATCACCGCCTTATGCACACGGTTTAGGAAGTGTTTCCAGCTCATGTTTCCTCATCCCTTGTGGCTAAAGAATTCTATATTCTTTAAGATTTTAGTTTCCAAAAATTTGAGGAATTGTTTTTTCAAGCACTATATAAAGTCGCTTCTTAGAACGATTAGAAGCATCGGTTTTCAAAGAGAAAAATTCAGTGTTCATGAGCTTAAAAGTTTGAAAAGAAAATCGTGTCTAGTAAGTGAGTTATTTGAGCTTTCAAAGTTGGCATACTAGGATTTCATTGTACCCTATATTAGCTTAGTTGAGAAGCATTGTAATAGGGTGTTTTTCTTTATACTCTTCTTTCACAAAAGTGAGTTGAGTGTGTGTCCAAATCAAGGCGATTTTGGACGTGGGGTAACCTGTCTCAGGGAAGACGGTTGCGTGGGTTGCAATTTGTAATAAGGTGTGTTACTATTGTGACGTGATTAGCCCGTTTAGTGAAGTGTTTAAATCCTACAGGAGGTAGGTCGTGGTTTTTAATCTCAGTTGGGCTAGAGGTGTTTTTCACGTAAAAATCCTGTGTCCATTATTTCCGCATTCAATTTTGTTGGATTTTCGCTTCTGCTTATCTCAGAAACAACCTGTGCGAACAGGGCCTAAGACTGTTTGCCAGCAACTTAACTAAAATCCCGGACACACACATTCACCCCCCTCTTGTGGTTTGTACTCTCTAAATCCAGACAACTACCTCTAGGCGAAGACGATTGGAGGAAGACATCTGTCCTCACCCTGGCCATGCATATTCTCTAACAAATGCTGGTGCCACTCTCAATATTGATTGTGTCTCTAATACAGATGACGTTATTAAGGAATGGGTAAAAGTCTTACTCATATACACTGGTGTCACTAGGACTGATGGGCAAGAATTAAAAGTTCTTATCCCTTTAACCCTAAGTGGCAAAGTGGCCGATTGGTTTTCAGGCTTACCTGAAGAAACAAAGGTAAGATATCTAGGTGGAACTACCACTAATGATAATAAAACTATTATCAATACTATCGAGAATGAAATTCGAAGAGAACTTCTAGGAGAAGACTATTCTCAGCATCGCTTAAATGAAAAGCGTATTAAAAAGCAAAAGTATCTTACTATGCTTCACAATTTACAAATATGTGACATCAATTATTTTGATGCATATGTATGTGAATTTGAGAAGTATTATTACAAAGTTGAAATTTCCTCAGCCACTCAGAACTCATTGAACTTCCATAATGATATGTTCTTTACAAAGTTGTCATTTCCTGGAGTGATTTACTCTTTAACAAATGGAAGGCAGCATATAGACCTGAAAGTAACTGATACATTAGTGACTATCGAATTTTTGCTAGAATTAACACTAGCTATGATGCGAGAAAGCATACAAACGTAGAGACTCAAAAAGACCAAAAGACGTTAAAATGCAAAGATCAATTGTATTATCTAATCCTATTAAATTTGGGTGTCAATTAGATAGACCCCAAAAAAGAAAAGAAATTTAAAAAAAGCCAAGAAACATCTTGGAAAGCGTTTAAAAAAGCTTCCTAAACCCTTCAAAAAGAAGAAGAAATTCTTTAAAAAGGATAAAAAGAAGAAGGAAGAACGCAAGGAAAAAGGCACTTCCGAACAGATCCAGAAGCAAGATTGCAGGTGCTGGAACTGTAACAAAAAAGGACATTTTGCTAACAAATTCCCTAAGCAAATAAATTTTACAGGTGTTTGTTCTAACGAACTTTTTGAGCAGATTTCAGGTTACGAAGAAATCAGCTATTCTGATATAGCATTTGAAGACGAAATTCTCGTTCTAAATTATTTGTCTAGCACATCAGAAGATGAGTTAGAATGACGAACACATTCAGCATGAGGAAGGAGAAGCCTCAGGTACGTATTCAAATGAAATATGTTTTGATAGGAAGAAATATCAAAAAGTTTTATCAAAGAATATAAAGATAAATGAACATGAAGGTTTCAAAAGAACCTTATTACAAATACTAAAAAATATTCAATATTTTGGAACTACTATCCAAGAAATACCAATTGCTAGCAATGTTGCTGAAGGTCAAGTTGAGTTACCACTAATCACTATTGACCAAGTTAAGCAGAAAATCAGGAAATTACCTGAAAAAGACCGATCTAAAATTGGTTATATTCATTTTGGTGCTGTACGTATCCACTTGAAAGCTACCTTTCAAAAGGGATTAGATACACCTATTATAATTACCTTAATGCATAATCGCACTGCCAATAGATCTGAAGCCCTTATAGGCATTCTGAAAGGTAATCTCATTTACCAAAACATAGGTTTTACTACCTATCCCGAGTATAGCATTCCCATTAAAGATTTAGACACAAATCGTGCTTTAAATCTTTGTTATAACTTCAAAAGATCAGACCTATTAGAAAGCCTGCATCACTCACCTTTCACCATTTATACTATGGTAAGTTACATGCTTAGTAACACCCATATTATTGAACAATTTCTGCATAAAGACGAAATTGAATTAGATGATATTTTCACTGATATTTGTGAGATTCAGGAAATCTCTAGACCTGTTCTGCAGCCAGTAAAAGAATGGCAAATTAACATCCAACAGAAACCCCTGTTCAACAGGGGCAATAGCATTCAAGGACGCTATTCTATTGATAGTAACATCCTTCACACCCAGTCAATTGAACGATTGCCTGTACCCAGACTAACAACCTTTCAACTCGTAAGTAAGATTTACCTTACTCAATGGCGAGATGGATTAATATGGATCAATCCAGCCATACAACACAATTATGCTAGACCTGACCTCCATTCCCAAATCCAAGAACATAAACTTACCTATGTTCCTGTTCTCTTTGGATCCATAGAACGCATCATCCATATTGAAGCCCAACCTTTCAATACAAAGACTGATTTATTATTAGGAATGCGTTTCCTTGTAGAAACAACCTATTCCATTACAGAACACTCTATGACCATTAAACTCAATGGTACATTAATTCAAGCCAACAGAACTTATGAATAAAGTTCCATATATCAAGGTTGAATTAGTTTATAGGTTCCATAAGCCTGAATGGTTCCACGCCATGATCGACACCGGATCAGACGTCACTATAGCTTCAGCCAACTTCGATCCAGAATGTTACTGGAAAGATCTTCGTAAACCTCTACAAGTAGTTCTCGTATCAGGACAAATAGCCAAACTCACCAAAGCAGTCTTTGGCCAGTTTATTGCTATTTTTGATTGCAATTCTGAGCAATATAAAGTTCTACCATTACCCACTGTAGTCATCCAAGCTCCTAAAGACGCCACGTATAACCTACTCCTAGGTGTTGACTTCCTTAATCGTTTTAAGGAATATAGTTGTGATCATTCACAGATTCGTTTTCTCACCCCATGTGGCCATTAGATCAAATTCGATCTTATAGCCCATCCTCAAATGAGAACCTCTATTACTTACCGTCCACGCAGCCAGCATGGTGGTAATACCTACCCCAAGAACACAAAACGGCCCAAAAACAAGTCTAAAATCCAGGCCCAATTATTAAATGCTCTACGCAACACCCAATGAGCATTAGAATTCCGTCTTGAAGATGAAGTAAAAACCCTTCTTCAAGCAAATTTTGACGAAAACCCATTAAAATATTGGGATAAAGATAAATCCTATGCGGATATCCAGCTAAAAGACGCAAACTCAATAGTCAGAGTTAAGCCCATGCGTTATAACCAGGCAGATGAATTAGAATTCAAAGCCCAACTTCGAGAACTCGAAGAGAAGCAGCTAGCTTTCAAAAGCACAGAGGAAAGCAAAAGTCCTCACAGTAGCCCTGCATTTATGGTGAATAATCACTCTGAACAAAAAAGAGGTAAACCCAGAATGGTCATTAACTACAAGCGGTTAAATGAGTTAAATGCCTTTGACGGTTATTTTCTTCCTAATAAGGAGTTACTTATTAATGAAACCCTCAATAAGAAATGGTTTTTAAAATTTGATTGTAAGTCAGGATTTTATCAAATAAAGTTGAAAGACTCTGCTAAGCCATTAACAGCCTTTAGCACACCTCAAGGTCAATATATCTGGAATGTGATGCCTATGGGACTTAAAAACGCCCCTCAAATCTTCCAACAAAGAATGGACAATATCTTCAACGAATACTCAGATTTCTGTTTAGTATATGTTGATGATATTCTAATTTTCTCATCTAATATTGCAGATGATGCAACACACCTTATGAAATTCATAGAAAAAAGCCATAGTCATGGTCTAATTCTCTCAGCAAGAAGGCTGAAATTGCTAAAGAGCAGATCGAATTCTTAGGTCTTAAAATCGACCATTAAGGCATCGAGATGCAACCTCATGTTTGTGAGAAGATTGCAAACTTCCCTGATAAGCTAATCGACCGAAAACAGGTTGAAAGATTTTTAGGATGTATTAACTACATTAGCGACTTTGTCCCTAACCTTGCATGGTTACGAGGTCCCCTACAAGATCTCCTTAAAAAGATATTAAACCTGTAATAGCAAGACTACCATACAAGCCTTGTCCAGCAACTTAAAAAGCTGTGTACCCACCTACCAAAACTGGTAATACCAGAAGAAGGTGACCAACTCATAGTTGAAACTGATGCTTCAGACCTATATTGGGGAGGAATCCTCAAAGCCAAAAAAGCTGATAATAAAGAGCACATCTGTAGATATGCCAATGGTTGTTTTAAGCCAGCCGAAGTTAATTATCACAGTAATGAAAAGGAATTATTAGCTTTAAAACGAAGCTTTGCCAAGCTTTATTTCTTTATTTTACCAGTTCGTTTTTTGGTAAGGACTGATAACACGAATGTTAAGGCTTATATTTTCAATAAGCTTCCTTGTACTCCAGAGTATAAAAGATGCCATAGATGGCAGCAATATTTTCAAGAATATTAATTTGATATTGAGCATATTAAAGGTAAAAATAATCATCTTGCTGATTTTTTTAGCAGAGAAGCCAATGGTTGAAGACGACAACTCTTTTGGATGCCAAGACCCTATTGGAAATGGCTATTCACGAATTATGTGTTGCTCATGAAAGAATTGTTCAGATTCAGCATGAGATTATAGAGGAAATAAATCCTCGTATCCTCCAAGCACTTTCAAGTCTTGATGAGGTTATGGCATTAGAAGCCATCGAAATGACTGATGAAACCCACCAGGCATTTCTAGAAACGTGCCAACGTGCCAAGAAACTCCAAGAAGGGGTCAGACTATTGTCTACAGAAGACACCTCTAAGCCTGCTCTCCAAGAGAAAGGAAAGGCTCAGATGTCCTCTGCCTCCTCTGAAACAGAGGAGGATGACTTTACCGTCATCATCTCCAAGGCAAACAAGCCTTCAAAAGAGCCTACAGTAAAACAGGCTATCTCCATGGAATAATACGTTTCATATACGAATTGGGTATATTCAGCCCAAAGTACTAATAGTCAGATCATTGACACATCTGGGATACATCCTGGAGTCTATTTTCTTGCAGGTAGCAATACAGATGATGTTACCAGAGCAGTTATCTTTGGCTTTTGTGCCAGTATCACTTGCACCCTAGGCAACCGTGAGATTTTAGGGATGCATAAATCCATTATTGAAGCAGTAAAGAAGTTTCGAAAAAGCTCAAAATCCGATATGGTGGTGTTAAAGTTATTATCAGCCAGTCCTGAGATAATACCTACACCTGCCCCTGGATGGATAATCGTCCAACTTTGTACTCTAAATAGAGCCAATCTCAAGTTCAAAAAGAATAAGTCATTAGAGAAGCCAGAAATTAACAATGGTTGGATCTGCAGTCGACGAGCTGTTGGATTTACTGTAATTCTAAGAAAATTACAGGCCCTGCGTGAAGCCAATAAAGGTTTTATGTATAATTCTTCAAGCAACATTTTTATTTTTGCTGAAGGAAATTGTACACTGAGGTACGATGCTTTGAACAAGATCAGTTCTGGTATAAGCCTCATCACCACCTGTAGAATACCAGGTAGTCATCATACGCGTACTCACTTATGTGGACTAAATCATCAAGAAAAAACAGCTAGTTGCTGTATCTGCCCACTAAGGCTGATGTGATTGGAAGCGTGTTGGGCCCTCCACAAAGGAGGAGCACGACCAAAAAAGATGCTAAAGTAAAAGGCATTCTGAAATCTGTAGAAAAGCAGAAGATTCCTCCACTATCTCAAAAGGGCCGTGTTCCACTAAGGCAAAGCAAGGTGCACTTCAAAAGATGCTGCATTAATTGTACGAAGCGTATGTTTGTCTAACGGTTAACAAGTAGACACGTTATTACTTTACTTTTGCCAAAGTTGTTACGTATATATTGGTGCTATCCTCTGTATAAGGGGAGCTCTTTCATTAAGAAAGACATCGAAAATCGAGAGCAATGAAAAAACAGAGAGCAAGGCAAAACACTTAATAGTTATGCTGTGTGAGTAACTACTCCTTTAGGGAGTAGAGTGAGAGTAAAAATTTATGTATGATTATTAGTGATATCAATAAAATTAGTTTCCTTTTATCTTAGTTTGCAATATCATTCATCTGGGAAGAAGATCTAGATTACCTTTGGTACAGCCAGGAGTAGCCAATAGACAGGTGGTCGCCGGCGAACAGGCATTATCCCAGTAAGGTTTTGGTCTTATCCTTGATAACTCATGTTCCATACCAAGATAAATGTTTACTAATTTATTTGATAGACTAATAGTAATACATAATTTTCATAATCACTTGAAACCTATTTGTTAACAGTATGAATCCTTTCAGCCCAGAACAGTTGTACGCTAAGAGAATAGTAAAGAACGCCCTCGAGAGATGTTTATTAGAAAAAGAAAATACTGAGTTCTTAATTCATGTCAAGGAGACTTTGGCAAATATAAGCCGTCGTGGAATCGAAGCCCTTAGCAGCGATTTCTTTGATAATCCTCTAGTTCTTGCTAATGGGGAAATTATTATTCCTAGTCCTAGGAGCATACTTAAGCATGAAACCTTACATAATGTTAATTCGATACAACGGCAGAAAGCCATTCTTGAAGGTATTAATGAAGCCTTATCTTCTTTGGATAATGCCCTAAGGAGTCATAATCAAAGTTATGATTACAGATTTCAACAATTTTTGAAAAGGAGAAGGACTAATAAGTCCAAGAATAATTCCGCACCCAGTTATAGCTATGCTTAAAAACTGGAAAATGAAGTTCGTAAAATGGTATCAGAGCCATTTCGCATGTCTCAGACCCAGAGATGACCCTTGGATATACATCCTTGAACAAGCTGAACTAGCTAACACACAATGGTATGTTGAACTTGAACTAGTAAGTCCTGCTAGAGACTCTTTATCGAGTTTAAGTAATGGATAAAGCTAGCAGTAGTTTTAGTCTTTCTTATAAGGAATTATGGAAGCCCAATTTGACAGGACAGACTGTTGATACTAAATTAGAAAGTATCCATGAAGGATTAGGAGAAATTCAAAAATTAATTCTCTATGGTTCTAAGACCACTAACGAACAAGCAATAGTTCGTAGAAAAATCCGGTTTAACCCTATAATTGACCCAACTAAACCTGGATACCCGTCCATTTCGAATATGGTACGTACTTTTATTTCCTTAGAAGAATTAGAAAATGAGTATGCTCAAGCTAATTCAGATGAAGAGGAAGAGATTCTGAACAGAATCAATGAACTCCAATTACAGTGCAATATGGAGGCTACAGGTGAGACATCACAAGGTAATCCTTTAATTATACCAGATTCTGCCCAGTCTGGTGCTCTGAAGTCAGACCAGAAAGTCAGACTAATATAGATAGTCAAGTCAGTAGTAGTGATGAAGAAGAAGCTCAACGCTACCGCTATCGTCACCCTACATCTAGGCGAAGACGAGTTGGAGGAAGACATCTGTTTCCTCACCCTGGCCATGCTTATCCTTTGACAAATGCTGGTGCCACCCTTAATATTGATTGTGTCTCTAACACAGATGACGTTATTAAAGAATGGGTAAAAGCTCTACTCATATACACTGGTGTTATAAGGACCGATGGTGAAGAGTTAAAGATCTTTATCCCTTTAACCCTAAGCGGCAAAGTTACAGATTGGTTTACACCCTTACTTGAAGAAACAAAGGTAAGATATTTAGGTGGAACCACTGCTAATGATAATAAAACCATTATCAACATAATAGAAAATGAAATTCGAAGAGAATTTTTAGGAGAAGACTATTCTCAGCATCGTTTGAATGAAAAACGAATTAAGAAGCAGAAGTATCTCACTATGCTTTACAATTTACAAATATGTGACATCAATTATTTTGACACATATGTATGTGAATTTGAAAAATATTATTACAAAGCTGAAGTTTCCTCAGTAATTCAGAATTCATTGAATTTTCACAATGATATGTTCTTCACAAAATTGCCATTTCCTTGGAGTGATTTACTCTTCAACAAATGGAAGGCAGCAGATAGACCTGAAAGGACTGTTACATTAGGTGCACGTATCGAATTTGCTAGAATTACACTAGCTTATGAATGCGAGAAAGCATACAAACGTAAGAGACTTCAAAAAGACCAAAAGAAGTTAAAATGCAAAGATCAATTGTATTATCCTAGTAAATTTGGGTGTCAATTAGATAGACCCAAAAAGAAAAAGAAATTTAAAGCCAAGAAACATCTTGGAAAGCATTTAAGGAAGCATCCTAAACCCTTCAAAAAGAAGAGGAAGTTCTTTAAAAAAGACAAAAAGAAGAAGGAAGAACGCAAGGAGAAAAGTTCTTCTAAACAGATTCAGAAGCAAGATTGCAGATGCTGGAACTGTAATGAAAAAGGACATTTTGCTAACGAATGCCCTAAGCAAATAAATTTTGCAGGTGTGTGTTCTAACGAACTTTTTGAGCAGATTTCAGGTTACGAAGAAATCAGCTATTCTGATATAGCATCAGAAGACGAAATTATCGTCTTAACTTATTTGTCTAGCACATCAGAGGATGAGTCAGAACGACGAACACATTCAACATGAGGAAGGAGAATCCTCAGGTACGTATTCTAATGAAATACTTTTTGATAAGAAGAAATATCAAAAAATTTTATCAAAAAATATAAAGATAAATGAACATGAAGGTTTCAAAAGAACCTTATTGCAAATATTCAAAAGAAAGAATATTCAATATTTCGGGACTAGTATCCAAGAAATCCCAATTGCTAGCAATATTGCTGAATGTCAAGTTGAGTTACCCCTAATTACTCTTGACCAAGTCAGGTAGAAAATCAGGAAATTACCTGAGAAAGACCGGACTAAAATTGGTTATATCCATTTTGGTGCAGTACGCATCCACTTAAAGCCTACCTTTCAAAAAGGATTAGATACACCTATTATAATTAACTTAATGCATAATCGCATTGCCAATAGATCTGAAGCCCTTATAGGCATTCTGAAAGGTAATCTCATTTACCAAAACATAGGTTTTACTACCTATCCCGGGTATAGCATTCCCATTAAAGATTTAGACACAAATCGTGCTTTAAATCTTTGTTATAATTTCAAGAGATCAGACTTACTTGAAAGCCTGCATCACTCATCATTCACCATTTATACTATGGTAAGTTACATGCTTAGTAACACCCATATTATCGATCAATTTCTTCACAAGGACGAAATTGAATTAGATGATATTTTCACTGACATTTGTGAAATTCAGGAGATCTCCAGACCTGTTCTACAGCCAGTAAAAGAATGGCAAATTGACATCCAACAGAAACCTCTGTTTAATAGGTGCAATAGCATACAAGGACGCTATTCTATCGATGGTAATATCCTTCGTACTCAGTCAATCGAACGATTACCAGTCCCCCGACTAGCAACCTTTCAGCTCGTAAGTAAGATTTACCTTACTCAATGGCGAGATGGATTAATATAGATCAATCCAGCCATACAGCACAATTTTGCTGAACCTGACCTCCATTCCCAAATCCAAGAACATAAACTTACTTATGTTCCTGTCCTCTTTGGATCCATTGAACGCATCATCCATATTGAAACTCAAGCTTTCAATACAAAGACTGATTTATTATTAGGAATGCGTTTCCTTGCAGAAACAACCTACTCCATTACAGAGCATTCTATGACCATTAATGGTACATTAATTCAAGCCAATAGAACTTATGAATAGAGTTCCCTACATTAAGGTTGAATTAGTTTACAGGTTCCATAAACATGAATGGTTCCATGCCATGATCGACACCGGCTCCGATGTTACTATGGCCTCAGCCAATTCCTATCCAGAACGTTACTGGAAAAATCTTCGTAAACCGCTACAAGTGGATGTCGCATTAGGACAAATAGCCAAACTCACCAAAGCAGTCTTTGGTCAGTTTATTGCTATTTTTGATTGCAATACTGAGCAAACTAAGGTTCTATCATTACCCACTGTGGTCATTCAAGCTCCCAAAGATGCCACTTACAACCTACTCTTAGGTGTTGACTTCCTTAATCGATTCAAGGAATATAGTTGTGATCATTCAGAAATCCGTTTTCTCACCCCATGTGGCCATTGGATCAACTCCGATCTTATAGCCCATCCTCAAATGAGAACCTCTATCAGCTACCGCCCACGCAGCCAGCATGGTGTTAATACCTACCCTAAAAATACAAACCGATCCAAAAACAAGCCCAAAATCAAGGCCCAACTATTAAATGCTCTATCCAACACCCAACGAGCATTGGAATTCCGTCTTGAAGATGAAGTAAAAATCCTTCTTCAAGCAAATTTTGATGAAAACCCATTAAAATATTGGGATAAGGATAAATCCTATGTGGATATCCAACTAAAAGACGCAAAGTCCACAGTCAGAGTTAAGCCCATGCGTTATAACCAGGCAGATGAATTAGAATTCAAAGCCCAATTTCGAGAACTCGAAGAAAAACAGCTAGCTTTCAAAAGCACAGAGGAAAGCAAAAGTCCTCATAGTAGCCCCGCATTCATGGTCAATAACCACTCTGGGCAGAAGAGAGGTAAACCCAGAATGGTCATTAGCTACAAGAGGCTTAACGAGTTAACTGTCTTTGACGGTTATTTCCTTCCTAACAAGGAGTTACTTATTAATAAAACCCTTAATAAGAAATGGTTTTCAAAATTTGACTGTAAGTCAGGATTTTATCAAATAAAATTGAAAGACTCTGCTAAACCTTTAACAGCCTTTAGCACACCACAGGGTCAATACATCTGGAATGTAATGCCTATGGGACTTAAGAACGCCCCTCAGATCTTCCAAAGAAGAATGAACAATATCTTCAACGAATACTCAGATTTTTGTTTAGTATATGTTGATGATATTCTGATTTTTTCATCTAATATTGCAGATCATGCAACACACCTTACGAAATTCATAGAAAAAAGCCATAGTCATGGTTTAATTCTATCAGCAAAAAAGGCTGAAATTGCTAAAGAGCAAATTGAATTCTTAGGTCTTAAGATTGATCATCAAGGCATCGAGATGCAACCTCACGTTTGTGAAAAGATTGCCAATTTCCCTGATAAGCTAATCGACCGAAAACAAGTCGAAAGATTTTTAGGATGTATTAACTACATTAGCGACTTCGTCCCTAACCTTGCATGGTTACGAGGTCCACTGCACGACCTCCTTAAGAAGAGGTTAAACTTGCAATGGCAAGACTATCATACGAGCCTTGTCCAGCAACTCAAAAAGCTGTGTACCCAGTTACCAAAACTGGCTATACCAGAGGATGGTGATCAACTCATAATTGAAACTGATGCATCAGACCTATATTGGGGAGGAGTCCTCAAAGCCAAAAAAGCTGATAATAAAGAGCATATTTGTAGATATGCCAATGGTTGTTTTAAACCAATTGAAGTTAAGTATCACAGTAACGAAAAGGAATTATTAGCTTCAAAACGAAGCTTTGCCAAGTTCCATTTCTTTATTTTACCAGTGCGTTTTTTGGTAAGAACTGATAATACTAATGTTAAAGCTTATATTTTTAATAAGCTCCCTTGTACTCTAGAATACAAGAGACGCCATAGATGGCAGCAGTACTTTCAAGAGTACCAATTTGATATTGAACATATTAAAGGTAAGAATAACCATCTTGCTGATTTTCTTAGCAGGGAAGCCAATGGGTGAAGAAAGCCGCCCAGTAATGGATGTCAAATCTCTCATTGAGATGGTTATCCACGAATTATGTATTGCCCATGAAAGGGTAGTTCAGATTCAGCATGAGATTCAAGAGGAAATTAATCCTCGTATTCTTCAAGCACTTGCAAGTCTTGATGATATTATGGCATCAGAAACCATGGAAATGACTGATGAAATTCATCAGACCTTTCTCCAAACGTGCCAACGTGCCAAGGAATTCCAAGAAGGAATGCGACTCTTGTCAGCAGACGAGACCTCTAAGCCTACTCTCCAAGAGAAAGGAAAGGCTCAGATGTCCTCTGCCTCCTCAGAAACAGAGGAAGATGACTTTACAGTCATCATTTCAAAGGTAAACAAGCCTTCAAAAGAGCCTACAATAAAACAGGCTATCTCTATGGAACAATACGTTTCATATACGAATTGGGTATATTCAGCCCAAAGTATTAACAGTCAGATTATTGACACATCTAGGATATATCCTAGAATCCATTTTCTTGTAGGTAGCAACACTGATGATGTTACCAGAGCAGTTATCTTTGACTTTTGTGCTAGTATCACTTGCACCTCAGACAACCGTGAAATTTTAGGGATGCATAAATCCATTATCGAAGCAGTAAAGAAGTTTCGAAAAAGCTCAAAATCTGATATGGTGGTATTAAAGTTATTATCAGCCAGTCCTGAAATACTACCTACGCCTGCCCCTGGATGGATAATCGTCCAACTCTGCACTCCAAATAGAGCCAATCTCAAGTTCAAGAAGATCAAGTCATTAGAAAACCCAGAGGTTAGCAAGGGTTGGATCTGCAGTCGAAGAGCTGTTGGATTTACCGTAATTCTAAGAAAATTACAGGCCCTGCGAGAAGCCAATGAAGGCTTTTTGTATAATTCTCCTAGCAACATTTTTGTTTTTACTGAAGGAAATTGTACTCCGAGGTACGATGCCTTGAGCAAGATCAGTTCTGGCATAAGCCTTATCTATACCTGTAGAATACCAGGTAGTCATCATACGCGTACTCACTTATGTGGACTAATTCATCAAGAAAAGACAGCTGGATGCTGTATCTGCCCACTAAGGTTGATGTAATTGGAAGCGTGTTGGACCCTCCACTGATAATGAGCACTACCAGAAAAGATGCTAAAGTAAAAAGCATTTCTGAAATCTGTAGAAAAGCAGATGCTGCACGACAAATGATAAAGCAAAAGCAGATTCCTCCACTATCTCAAAAGGAGCGTTTCCACTAAGCAAAAGCAAGGTGCACTATCAAAAGATGCTACATTATTGTACGAAGAGTACTGTTTGTCTACAGTAAAAAGTAGACACGTTATTACTTTACTTTTGCCAAAGTTGTACGTATATTGGTTGCTATCCTCTATATAAGGGGAGCTCTTTCATTTATGAGAGGCATCGAAAATCGAGAGCATGAAAAAACAGAGAGCAAGCAAACAACTAGTTATGCTTTGTGAGTAACTACTCCTTTAGGGAGTAGAGTGAGAATGAAAATTAGTGTGTAATTATTAGTGATATCAATAAAATTAGTTTTCGTTTATCTTGATTTGCAATATCATTCATCTGGGAAGGAGATCTGGATTACCTTTGGTACAGCCAGGAGTAGCCAACAGACAAGGTGGTCGCCGGTGAACAGGCATTATCCCAGTAAGGTATTGATCTTATCCTTGATAACTCATGTTCCATATCAAGATAAATGTTTACTAATTTATTTGATAAACTAATAATGATACATGATTTTCATAATCACTTGAAACCTAATTGTCATAACTATGAATCCGTTTAGCCTAGAACAATTAATTGCTAAGAGAATAGTTAAGAATGCTTTAGATAGATGTTTATTAGAGAAAGAAAATACAGAATTTTTAATTCAAGTCAAGGAGACTTTGGCAAATATAAGCCGTCGTGGAATCGAAGCCCTTAGCAGCGATTTCTTTGATAATCCTCTAGTTCTTGCTGATGGGGAAATTATTATTCCTAGTTTTAGGAGCATACTTGAGCATGAAACCTTACATCATGTTAATTTGACACAACGGCAGAAAGCCATTCTTGAAGGTATTAATGAAGCCTTATCTTCTTTAAATAATGCCCTAAGGAGTCATAATCAAAGTTATGATTACAGATTTCAACAATTTTTGAAAAGAAGAAGGACTAATAAGTCCAAGAATAATTCCACACCCAATTGTAGCTATGCTTAAAAATTGAAAAATGAAGTTCGTAAAATGGTATCAGAGCCATTTCGCATGTCTCAAACCCAGAGATGACCCTTGGATATACATCCTTGAACAAGCTGAACTAGCTAACACACAATGGTATGTTGAACTTGAACTAGTAAGTCCTGCTAGAGACTCTTTATCGAGTTTAAGTAATGGATAAAGCTAGCAGTAGTTTTAGTCTTCCTTATAAGGAATTATGGAAGTCCAATTTGACAGGACAGACTATTAATACTAAATTAGAAAGTATCTATGAAGGATTAGGAGAAATTCAAAAATTAATTCTCCATGGTTTTAAGACCACTAACGAACAAGCAATAGTTTGTTGAAAAATCCGGTTTAACCCTATAATTGACCCAACTGAACCTGGATACTCGTCCATTTCGAATATGGTACATACTTTTATTTCCTTAGAAGAATTAGAAAATGAGTATGCTCAAGCTAATTCAGATGAAGAGGAAGAGATTCTGAACAGAATCAATGAACTCCAATTACAGTGCAATATGGACGATACAGGTGAGACATCACAAGGTAATCCTTTAATTATACCAGATTCTGCTCAGTCTGGTGCTCATGAAGTCAGACCAGAAAGTCAGACTAATATAGATAGTCAAGTCAGTAGTAGTGATGAAGAAGAAGCTCAACGCTACCGCTATCATCACCCTACATCTAGGCGAAGACGAGTTGGAGGAAGACATCTGTTTCCTCACCCTGGCCATGCTTATCCTTTAACTAATGCTGGTGCCACCCTTAATATTGATTGTGTCTCTAACACAGATAACGTTACTAAAGAATGGGTAAAAGCTCTACTCATATACACTGGTGTTACAAGGACCGATGGTGAAGAGTTAAAGATCTTTATCCCTTTAACCCTAAGTGGCAAAGTTGCAGATTGGTTTATAGCCTTACCTGAAGAAACAAAGGTAGGATATTTAGGTGGAACCACCATTAATGATAATAAAACCATTATCAACACAATAGAAAATGAAATTCGAAGAGAATTTTTAGGAGAAGACTATTCTCAGCATCGTTTGAATGAAAAACGAATTAAGAAGCAGAAGTATCTCACTATGCTTTACAATTTACAAACATGTGACATCAATTATTTTGATGCATATGTATGTGAATTTGAAAAATATTATTACAAAGCTGAAGTTTCCTCAGCAACTCAGAATTCATTGAATTTTCACAATGATATGTTCTTTACAAAATTGCCATTTCCTTGGAGTGATTTACTCTTCAACAAATGGAAGGCAGCATATAGACCTGAAAGGACTGATACATTAGGTGTACGTATCAAATTTGCTAGAATTACACTAGCTTATGAATGCGAGAAAGCATACAAGCGTAAGAGACTTCAAAAAGACCAAAAGAAGTTAAAATGCAAAGATCAATTGTATTATCCTAGTAAATTTGGGTGTAAATTAGATAGACCCAAAAAGAAAAAGAAATTTAAAGCCAAGAAACATCTTGGAAAGCGTTTAAGGAAGCATCCTAAACCCTTCAAAAAGAAGAGAAAGTTCTTTAAAAAGGACAAAAAGCAGAAGGAAGAACGCAAGGAGAAAAGTTCTAATAAATAGATCCAGAAGCAAGATTGCAGATCCTGGAACTGTAACGAAAAAGGACATTTTGCTAACGAATGCCCTAAGCAAATAAATTTTGCAGGTGTGTGTTCTAACGAACTTTTTGAGCAGATTTCAGGTTACAAAGAAATCAGCTATTCTGATATAGCATCAGAAGACGAAATTCTCGTCTTAACTTATTTGTCTAGCACATCAGAGGATGAGTCAGAATGATGAACACATTCAACATGAGGAAAGAAATCCTCAGGTACGTATTCTAATAAAATACTTTTTGATAAGAAGAAATATCAAAAAATTTTATCAAAAAATATAAAGATAAATGAACATGAAGGTTTCAAAAGAACCTTATTGCAAATATTCAAAAGAAAGAATATTTAATATTTCGGGACTAGTATCCAAGAAATACATATATATATGTATGTGTGTGCGTGTATGTGTGTGTGTGTGTGTACACACACACACACACACACACACACACACACACACACACACACACACACATATATATATATATATATATATATATATATACATACACACATACATATATATATATATATAGATATATATACATGTATACGCATATATAGGTATGTACGTATGTATGTATACATGTATACACACACACACATATGTATGTATATATATGCGTGTGTATATAAAAATAAATATATATACATTCATATATATATGTGTGTGTGTGTGTGTGTGTGTGTGTGTATATATATATATATATATATA